>SJYC01061575.1:0-58820 GCA_006408675.1 Madoqua kirkii
AGGTGGTCTGGTATTCCCATCTTTTTGAGAATTTTCCACAGTTTATTGTGATCCACACAGTCAAAGGCTTTGGCATAGTCAATAAAGCAGAAATAGATGTTTTTCTGGAACTCTTGCTTTTTCCATGATCCAGTGGATGTTGGCAATTTGATCTCTGGTTCCTCTGCCTTTTCTAAAACCAGCTTGAACATCAGAAAGTTCACAGTTCACGTTTTGCTGAAGCCTGGCTTGGAGAATTTTGAGCATTACTTTACTAGCATGTGAGATGAGTGCAATTGTACAGTAGTTTGAGCATTCTTTGGCATTGCCTTTCTTTGAATTGGAATGAAAACTGACCTTTTCCAGTCCGGTGGCCACTGCTGAGTTTTCCAAATAGGATTTGAAACAGCTCAACTGGAATTCCATCACCTCCACTAGCTTTGTTCATAGTGATGCTTTCTAAGGCCCACTTGACTTCACATTCCAAGATGTCTAGCTCTAGATGAGTGATCACATCATCATGATTATCTGAGTCTTTTTTGTACAGTTCTTCCATGTATTCTTGCCACCTCTTCTTAATATCTTCTGCTTCTGTTAGGTCCAGACCATTTCTGTCCTTTATTGAGCCCATCTTTGCATGAAATATTCCCTTGATATCTCTAATTTTCTTGAAGAGATCTCTAGTCTTTCTCTTTCTGTTCTTTTCCTCTATTTCTTTGCATTGATAGCTGAAGAAGGCTTTCTTATCTCTTCTTGCTATTCTTTGGAACTCTGCATTCAGATGCTTATATATTTCCTTTTCTCCTTTGCTTTTCACCTCTCTTCTTTTCACAGCTATTTGTAAGGCCTCCTCAGACAGCCATTTTGCTTTTTTGCATTTCTTTTCCATGGGGATGGTCTTGATCCCTGTCTCCCTTACAGTGTCACAAACCTCATTCCATAGTTCATCATCACTGGAGTAAACTGAGTGTAATGTACTGGGATTTATATTATTTCTTATAATTGTGTATGAATCTATCATTATTTGAATAAACACTTCAATTAAAAGAAGTGAAAGACAGATTTATAACTTGAAGCTTAAAGTTGGTAAATGTGGAACAATCAGAAGTTGATTGCAGATTTATAGATTTTATTGATCTAATTTTAGATACTGAAAAACATAAACAATAATTTGAGATAGTTTTACATAGACATTCTATCCATAAGGAATTCCATAAGGTAATTAGGATATTCATCACTACCCCTTAGCTTTATTGGAATTCATGCTCTTCCAACAACGTTCTTTGATGCCTCTGAAATTTAATGTATTCACTAGTACTTGGAAATTGGTTGATATAATTTTTAATGTCAGTGACTGGAAATTTTTTCAGGTATTTCTGAAGGGAAAATTCCTGTATAAATTTAATTTCCTCCAAATATTTTTCATTTGCAAGGAGTAATCTCTCCTTGTACTCAAGTTTTGTGCTCTTCTCCAGAAAACATAATTTTTAATGAAAGTATAAAGTATAAGGAAAGCATAGCCTATACTCCAGCTATTTTCCACTTTTGTCCTGAACCGAGTCACTATGTAGTCCTCTGAGACATTACGTTCAATATACTGCCAAATTTATCCTTTTATAATAATTAAGGTAATTGTGCTGCTGCTGCTACTGCTAAGTCGCTTCAGTCGTGTCTGACTCTGTGTGACCCCAAGACGGCAGCCCACCAGGCTCCCCCGTCCCTGGGATTCTCCCAGGAAGAACACTGGAGTGGGTTGCCATTTCCTTCTCCAACGCATGAAAGGGAAAAGTGAAAGTGAAGTCACTCAGTTGTGTCCAACTCCTAGTGACCCCATGGACTCCAGCCTACCAGGCTCCTCTGTCCATGGGATTTTCCAGGCAAGAGCACTGGAGTGGGGTGCCATTGCCTTCTCCAAAGGTCATTGTAAAGAATGTATAATATAAATCACTCCAAGATATACAAAATATCACTTGTTCAAAGCCATTTTCAGCACATTTTCAAGAGGCTTCCCATAAAGCAACTTTCAAATATGAACTTTTGGGGTGATGCTTTATAAGATACCTTATCTTCCCTTGTCTCCCTTAGTATGGGTTTGAAGAAAGCTCAAAGTGGACAAGATTAAAATATCAACTTGTGCTAACATTCTCACTTTTTCTCCAGAAGATGAATACATAGAAGTGCCCAGACCACAAATAGATAAAACTTATGTCTGACAGTGGGAATCCCAGGTGGCACAGTGGCAAAAAAAAGTCTGCCTGCCAATGTGGGAGTTGCTTGAGATGCAGGTTCAGTCCCTGTGGAGTAGGAGATGACCACCCACTCCAGTATTCTTGCCTGCCAATATGGTTCTCACCACTATGTGGTAACAATTTTCACTTGGGCTTATTCCTGAGATTCTGGCCCCATTATCCATCATGTACAGAAACTTATTTAAGGGTTTGAATCTAATCTGGGGAAGGTCTGTGGTGGTAATAAGGATCCTAAAACCACCATTACAGCAAGCTTAAATTAATGTGTAAGAATGCAATGGAGTTAAATCAGATCTCCGTGTGCGTTTAGTTGCTCAGTCATAGGTAGACCAGAAATTACACCTAAGAGTCCTTCAGTTTAGTAATGGTCTGAGTCAGCAAGAATTCCCCAGGCACTCCCACCTCCAGAGTCAGTGGAAACCAAATCAATTCTCTGAAGCATGTGCGCAACTAGAGGGGCGGGCATGTTGCCAATACAGTCTCTCTGTAGAGATCATCTTGTTATGACATCAACCGTAAGAGAACTGTCAGCCCATGAAAGACAAAGCAAATGCAAAGGGATCTGTTAATACATAAAATGCATACACCTTGGTCAATATTTTGAAAATACACATGCATTTTAGATATTTTGTAGTTGGTGTTAATTTTATAGATTTTATAAATTCTATTACTACTTGGACTTTTAACAGGCCTTGTTTTACCTTTTAATCTTTCCAAAATATACCCCATAGCCTTTAAACTCTTGAGCGTTAACTAAATTACAATTAAATGGTCTACTCAGCAGCAGAGAACAATTTCATCAATTAGGAAAGTAAAAGTAGGGCTTTATTTTCAGGGTTTTTGTTATAAAAAGTATATCATTAAAAGAAGGATGATTTTGTGATTCCTAACTGATAAAGTGTAAGTGGAAAAAAAAAACTGATCTTGACCAACATCAATATCCAGAATTATTTTCTATAACCTACATTAACACCAAGGAATACTCTTATTATGGTAATGAGGCAGACTGAAACAGTAGTGTGTAGACAGCCAATTGTTAAATAATGAAGAATTTTTGTAAGACAGCTGATGTCACATTGATAACTTGGAATTGGCCATGGTGGGAATATTTAAGTTACGAAAATTAGCAAATTCTACAAACCACCGAGAGCTCCCCTCTCCTCCCCAGAGAGCCAGTTATAAATACTTACCAGCGTACCACTGGAGTTTACTCATACTAGTAGAGAAAGTGGCTTATTCATTTGTGATTTTGAGGAGGAAATGAGGGAGGTCCTACACCTCTTAAAGTAACTTCGTAACTAGTTTGCCATGATAAGCATTAGACCATTGTTAGATAGAGAATTGTATCCAGAGAGTCAGTCTGATAGTGAATTGCAGCCTAGAAAGCGATAATAAATTGTTATATTGTCTTGTACAATTTACAGAACTCTCAACATGGTTGGTGTCATTTGATCTTTACAACCATCCTAGAGAGCAGGTTTCATTACTATTCTCATTTTATATGTGTGGTAACTGAGGCTCAAATGGATTTAGAATCCTTTTTGAAGGTTACACACCAGTGATGGAACTGATAACTCACACTGTACCTTGTGTATCTACCCGTAGAATATCTTCCACTGTGATGTGTTTTGGGCTTCCCTGGTGGCTCAGTTTAGCCCCAGGGGTTTGCTTTCATCTCGAGTGCTGCTGTAGACCTCTCTCTGTCAGTAGCAGTCAGGGAATTAGAAACCACTCGAGGTACTTCAGAGCTTCCCTGGTAGTTCAGGTAGGAAAGAATCTGTCTGCAGCATGGGAGACCCAGATGCAACCCTTGGGCTGAGAAGATCCCTTGGAGAAGGGAATGGCAACCTACCCCAATATTCTCGTCAGGAGAATTCCATGAACAGAGGAACCTGGCTACAGTTCGTGGGGTCCCAAAGAGTTGGACATGACAGGGCAACTAACACTTTCACCTTCTAGGTATTTCTAGCCTTTATGAAGGCTTTTTTTTTTTAATTAAAATTTTATAAGGTCTGGAAGATAAAATAAGGCAGGTTATATCTAGAAGTCAGTAATTGTAGGAAGTTGCTCTCACTCTCAGTCTTGAAGATATTTGGAAAGCTAGCTTTGTTCAAGAGTCACCTTAGCAACTCATGGTTTTCTAGTTGATTAGTGGTTTGGACACTTTAGGGTGGGTCAGGTTGGAGAATAGGAAAGGTACTAAAGAGGTCAGGGAGAAGTTATCCTACCAATTTTGTTCTATTGTAGGCGAAAAGATCCACAGTGAGGTTGATTAGAACCAAAGAATGATTTTAGAATTAGCTCAAGGTCTAGAAGTGGGATTGAAGTGGAATTAATTTCACACATTTAGATCTAATTTATTTTCCAGAGACAAAGGTGCCCTTGCTTCCTGTCTGAGAACACATGATATTCTTCAGGATCTGTTTCAAAGTGATCTGGGAGTCTACAGTTTGTATAAAGAGATGTAGTTAAAGGTGAAAAAGAGCCATTTAATACACCAGGGATCAACAAAACTTGGTCTAGAAGTCTTTTACAGTTCAACGTGGCTGAATTTATTTGCTCACATGAGGCAATGCAGAGCCAATGCCAGTGAAGGATGGATTAATAAGATACAAAGCAAAAATGCTTCACAACAAAACATCTACTTGTTATTCTGTTGTATATCATACACATAAACATATTTACATATTATATGCATATATATTACATATTATATGCATACATATTATATACACTATGTGACATTTGTTGATTATATATTATCCAAAGGCATACAATATTATACACATACACACACATTTAGAATGTAGATAGCTACAAACTCACAATGACACCCTTTATGATTGGCAACCCCACCCTCGATTTTGTCCAGGCTCAGCCAATGGCCTGGAGGCAGTCTTATGCCACAACAGAGAATCCATAAAACATATAATCTACTTGCAGACAGTAGAGAGACATATGGGAAACTCACATTAGTGAGACCACAATGCAGGGACCGTAAAGGGAGAAATTATGTTTGAGGTGAAAGAGGGTAAGAATTAGCCCTTTGGTGGGACTGGAATGTCAGCATCATCAGGCTAGGTCATTTGAAATGCATTTTGTTTTTCAGGAGCTGAAAATTTGTTAACTCACAATAGATTCATTTTACTCACATTTCTTAAGCTTGAGACCTGACAAAGATTTAAGTTGATTCTCGCATTTTTTTACCTTAAACTTTCCAGGCTGTTAGAATCCTTGTTGCTTCATTTACTTTACACGTGGAAACTCTGTATTAAGTAGAGGACAATTTTAGATCTTAATATACTTCTAAGTTTCTGGCTCTCTAACATCTGTTCCCTGATGTTTCTCAACCCAGGGTTTTGTGTCTGTTTAAAGGATAACTGACGTGGCATTCACTAAAAGGAAACACCATGTAGAAGGTGGCAGTGTTCTCCAGCTCTCCCCACAACGAAATCATACCCCTCTGTTGGAAAGCAGTCTCTCTGAGTGGTATCAAATCACCAGAAAAAAAGCTCTGGCTTTACTCTCAGCATCGACTGGAAAGACAGGGGGACTTTATTTTCTCATCATTTGACATTTGATAACCTTCATTTAGGGGCTTCCCAAGTGGCACTAACTGGCCGGCTAAAGCAGGAGGTGCTGGAGATGTGGGTTTGGTCCCTGAGTCAGGAAGATCCCTTGGAGGAGGGCATGGCAGCCCACTTCAATGTTTTTGGAGAAGAGACTGGCAGGCTACAGTCCACAGGATAGCAAAGAGTGAAAACACGACTGAAGCAACTTAGCATGCAAGCACAACCTTCATTTAATAGTTATTCATTTATTATTTTGGCTGCATTGGGCCTAGTAGCAGCATGCAGGATCTTTTGTTTTGGCTCACGGGCTTAGTTGCCCCTTGGCATGTTAGATCTTAGTTCCCTGACTAGGGATCCAACCTGGGTCCCCTGCACTGAAAGGTGGACTCTTAACCTCTGGAGCACCAGGGAAGTCCTGAGAACCTTCATTTAGCCTACTGAAAGCTACTGTCTTTGAGAAAGAAAATTGTGTGCCATAACACAAACACCTGGATTATTAAACTATATTCTGGCTCTCCCAGCTCTCAGCGCCTTCATTGCTACTTCTCGGCTCCTAGTCATCATGTTGTGCGTGCACCGTCACAATAGCTTCCTTAATGGTTGCCCTTTTAGCCTAACTCCTTCAGAACAGGCACAGAGACCTTCTTCAGATGTAAATTGAATTATGCCAAGTAAAAAGTGAAAGTGTTAGTTGCTAAGTCGTGTCCAACTCTTTGCCACCCAATGGATACTGGAGTGGGTAGCCATTCTCTTCTCCAGGGGATCTTCCCAACCCAGGGATCAAGCCCAGGTTTCCTGCATTGGAGACAGATGCTTATCGGTCTTAGCCACCAGGGAAGCCTGAATTATGCCAAGCTCCTTGATAAATCTCCCAGTGGCTTTCCTTTACATTTCTCATTTGTAAAAATGGATTTAACAAAATGCCTACTCACTGAGGTTCTGAAAATTAAATAAGTATGTGGTATATAGTAGGTACTCAATAAATGTCCAGTAGTATCATTGCTAATATTATTACATTCGTTCCATGTGTAATGAGTTGATAGTGATTTGCTACTTAAAACATGTTTTGAATTTCTTGTGATGTTTCAGTTGGTAATTTTTTGGAAGAATCATTAACCATTGCTAAATAAATTAGTCCCAGCTACTACACATTTTGGGATGCTGTATATACAGAATGCATATGTGGAAAGCAGCTTCATATGCAAATGACTGCCTGATCCTTCTTATTTGTTTGGGTTTGTGTTTAAAGATGGTGCTTCCCAGGTGGCTCTAGTAGTAAAGAACCCACCTGCCAATGCAGGAGATGTAAGAGGCTCGGGTTTAATCTCTGGGTCAGGAAGATGCCTTGGAGAAGGAAATGGTAACTCATTCCAGTGTTCTTGCCTGGAGAATCCCATGGACAGAGGAACCTGGTGGGCTCCAGTCCACAGGGTCGTAGAGAGTTGGACACCACTGAAGAGGCTTATCATGCGCACGTATTGGAAGATGCTATTTTTTCTCTTGTAAAACACTTTAAGAGTGCATTACTCCTCATTTATGATCATCTGAGTCTTGTACCTCAGTTTTGTCTGCTCCGGAAAATGAATACATTTCTCTTCCAGGTGCCCCTCAGGAACCCCTAGTGTGAAATTCAGGAGAGTCACATTCAGGTCAGAATGAGCCAATCTTCCCTAGAGAATCCTATGGACAGAGGATCCTGGCAGGCTACAGTCCAAAGGGTTGCAGAGTTGGACACAACTGAAGTGATCAAGTGTGCGCACCTCCCCCCTCAAATATACTCTCCAAATTTGGGAAAAAACTAATTTTCCAATTTTCATGGACTGTGCAAAATAATAATAAACAGGCAGTATCATAATTCTTTTTTACATATTTTCTATATTCTGTTTCATTATCCAAGGAACCAAGGCAGTTTACAAAAATACTTACAGTATAACAAGATAAAAATAAAAGGGAGATAACATATGATAACATACCTGATATAAGATTATTGTAGAGCTGTTTCACCATCATGCTTGTCAAAAGGTACATGGACTGCCTAGAAATAGGCTAAAAAGTTGGTTCTAGACTTCCTAGAAATCAGTGCTGGAAGTAAATACAAGAGTAAAATGATTTATGACACCTGTGAGATGAAAACAAACGAGTTCTCTAAAAGAACTATGGCTCTTCCTGGTATTGTAACATAAAAGGAATTTGTTTTTTAGGCCCTCTTGTAAATGAAATCATATGGTATAGTAAATATCATCCTTAAAATATTCTGATAGCAACTACTCTGAGTTTCATAAGGCTGTTTCTTATAAAATCCCTCAATATCAAAACAGAAAGAGAGAGTTTGGTAATTAAAACAAGTCTATGAAGGTGTTTTTGAGAGGGCAGGGGTAGAGACACAATACAGTATGGGCCAAATACATATGACTAAATCCAGTGATAAATTTGAGAGTATCTGTAGAAATTGAACTGTATATTTTTTAGAAAAGCCTCCAAAAAGTATTTTTTAAGATGAATTTTTTGCATCATGCAAACAAGCGGCTTAAAGTTGTACTATCAAATGTATGTTTCTCTTGCTAATTAATGGTAGACAATTAATTAGATGGACGTCCTCTTATCAAAGCTAAGGCTAATCAGTACATGTTAGAACAAACACTAAATTCAAACAATGTAACTTCCTATAGAATCCCTACGGATCAATTCAGTTCAGTTCAGCCGCTCAGTCGTGTCCAACTCTTTGCAACTCTATGAATCCCAGCACACCAGGCCTCCTTGTCCATCACCAGCTCCTGGATTACACTTAAATTCATGTCCATAAAGTCAGTGATGCCATCCAGCCATCTCATCCTCTGTCATCCTCTTCTCCTCCTGCCCCCAATCCCCCCCAGCATGAGAGTCTTTTCCAATGAGTCAACTCTTCGTATGAGGTGGACAAAGTATTTGAGTTTCAGCTTCAGCATCATTCCTTCCAAAGAAATCCCAGGACTGATCTCTTTCAGAATGGATTGGTTGGATCTCCTTGCAGTCCAAGAGACTCTCAAGAGTCTTCTCCAACACCACACTTCAAAAGCATCAATTCTTGAGCACTCAGCTTTCTTCACAGTCCAACTCTCACATCCATACATGACCACTGGAAAAACCATAGCCTTGACTAGACGGACCTTAGTCGGCAAAGTAACGTCTCTGCTTTTGAATATGCTATCTAGGTTGGTCATAACTTTTCTTCCAAGGAGTAAGCGTCTTTTAATTTGATGGCTGCAGTCATCATCTGCAGTGATTTTGGAGCCCCCAAAAATAAAGTCTGGCACTATTTCCACTGTTTCCGCATCTATTTCCCATGAAGTGATGGGACCGGATGCCATGATCTTCATTTTCTGGATGTTGAGCTTTAAACCAACTTTTTCACTCTCCTCTTTCACCTTCATCAAGAGGCCCTTTAGATCCTCTTCACTTTCTGCCCTAAGGGTGGTGCGGATATGCAGATGACACCACCATTATGGCAGAAAGTGAAGAGGAACTAAAAAGTCTCTTGATGAAAATAAAAGAAGAGAATGAAAAAGTTGGCTTAAAGCTCAACATTCAGAATATAAAGATCATGGCATCTGGTCCCATCACTTATCCATGATCTTCGTTTTCTGAATGTTGAGCTTTAAGCCAACTTTTTCACTCTCCTCTTTCACTTTTATCAAGAGGCCCTTTAGCTCCTCTTCACTTTCTGCCATAAGGGTGGTGTCATCTGCATATCTGAGGTTACTGATATTTCTCCCAGCAATCTTGATTCCAGCTTGTGTTTCCTCCAGCCTAGCGTTTCTCATGATGTACTCTGCATATAAGTTAAATAAGCAGGGTGACAATATACAGCCTTGACGTACCCCTTTTCCTATTTGGAACCAGTCTGTTGTTCCATGTCCAATTCTAACTGTTGCTTCCTGACCTGCAAACAGATTTCTCAAGAGGAAGGTCAAGTGGTCTGGTATTCCCATCTCTTTCAGAATTTTCCAAAGTTTATTGTGATCCACACAGTCAAAGGCTTTGGCATAGTCAATAAAGCAGAAATAGATGTTTTCTGGAACTCTCTTGCTTTTTCCATGATCCAGCAGATGTTGGCAATTTGATCCTTGGTTCCTCTGCCTTTTCTAAAACCAGCTTGAACATCAGGAAGTTCACAGTTCACGTATTGCTGAAGCCTGGCTTGGAGAATTTTGAGCATTACTTTACTAGCATGTGAGACGAGTGCAATTGTGCGGTAGTTTGAGCATTCTTTGGCATTGCCTTTCTTTGGAACTGGAATGAAAACTGACCTTTTCCAGTCCTGTGGCCACTGCTGAGTTTTCCAAATTTGCTTGCATATTGAGTGCAGCAGTTTCACAGCATCAGACTAATAACATATAAAAGTTATTTTAATGATAATTCAACCCAGAAAAAAGGCTGTCATATTTAATGTTTCCATAAAGTTTTTGAAAATTAAAAATATTATTTATGTACGTTTTATTGAAGATAATTTGACAGGTTGATCTATAAAAGACTTTCAAGCATAATACTATATTGTATTAAGATCAAATTAATTGAGAATTAATTTAAAAATGAAAATGTAAGTTCAGAGAGAAAAAGAAATATGTAAGATTTCTGACTAGAAACAAGGAAAGCTTGTTCATATATTCTTCAAATTATTATGCTGTTTGGATTTATTTGACTCAGATTTAACTTGATGGAGCAATTTCTATTTTAAAATGTCATTATTTAAAATCTACAAAATGTTATATCTTTTGCAACCATTTTACATAAAATGAAATGTTTGAATGTTAACCCAGCGGTGTGAAGGTGTTGTCAGTAATTTTAAAAATTCTTTTACAGGGTGCAAGAAAAACTGATGGCCTAGAATTAAAATTGTCAAGTTTTATCTGGGTATTTCCCCCCCAAATTATCCTATTCAATATAAACTCCTCTTGAAGAAGTCAGATGGTATGTTGGCCAATACCTCACTGTGTGACATAAATACATTCCTAACTCACCAAATCTATAGTTTAGAAATCAAAAATTAATCTAAATAGATTTTATATCTATATTTAAATTTATCTCTATTTAGCTACTCACTCCCCACATACTACTTTTTTTCCTCCCAACAACCTTCATAGAGAAAAAAACAGTGAAATCTCTACTACCACATAGTCCTATAAAGCCACAAATCCTTAAGTTTTCTCCTCAGTATTTCATAGTCCTTCCAGAAGTCTCGTGTCTCTTCTGTGGGAATTTTCCATTCTCTGACCCTTACAAGAAGCAGCAGGATATTGCTTTCTTTTCAGAAGGTTTACCTTTCATATGGGTGTATCTATATATCCTACATATGTCAGTGGGCTTCCGTGGTGGTTCAGATGGTGAAGAATCTGCCTGCAACATGAGAGACCTGGATTTGATCCCTCGGTTGGGAAGATCCCCTGGAGGAGGGCTTGGCAACCCACTCCATTAAATTGCTTGAACACAGAAGCTTAGTGGGCTACAGTCCACGGGGCTGCGAAGAGTTGGACACAGCTGAGTGACTAAGTACACACATATCTACATATCTATTTAACCATATATCTACATGTCAATATACATTCAGTATTCAGTATATTTCCTCCACATTTCATGCCCCTTTATGTTGTTGTTGTTCAGTAGGCTAAGTCATGTTTTACTCTTTGCAACCCTGTGGACTGCAGCATGCCACACTTTCCTGTCCTTTACTATCTACTGGAGTTTGCTCAAATGCATGTCCATTGAGCTGGTGATACCATCCAACCATCTCATCCTCTGTGCCCCCTTCTCCTGACCTCAATCTTTCCCAGCATTAGGGTCTTTCCAATGAGTTAGCTCCTCGCATCAGGTGGCCAAAGGATTGGAGCTTCAGCTTCAATGAATATTCAGAGTTGATTTCCTTTAGAATTGACTGATTTTATTTCCTTGCAGTCCAAAGGACTCTTATGAGTCTTCTCCAGCACCACAATTGAAAAGCATCAATTCTTTGGCACTCAGCCTTCTTTATGGTCCAACTCTCACATCCATATACGACTACTGGAAAAACCAGATGACTATATGGACCTTTGTCGGTGAAGTGATGTCTCTGCTTTTTAATGCACTGTCTAGGTTGGTCATAGCGTTTCTTCCAAGGAGCAAGCATCTTTTTAATTTCATGGCTGCAGTCACTGTCCACAGTGATTTTGGAGCCCAAGAAAATAAAATCTGTCACTGCTTCCACTTTTTCCTGTTCTACTTGCCATGAAGTGATGGGACTGGATGCCATGATCTTAGTTTTTTGAATGTTGAGTTTTAAGCCATCTTTTTCACTGTCCTCTTTCACCCTCATCAAGAGGCTGTTTATGCCCCTTCATAGAAAATTACTTAAAATTTTTTCTATGTATGTAAATTCATACATGCACACATATACACATTTAGTTGAGGCATTTTATACAGTTGGGGGCATAATATACATTCTGAGTCCCACCTCGTTATTAACTACAGCAAATTACAAAGTACTGAAACTGTGCAGCTAAGACTGGGACTTACACTTATGTTCTTTTAACTAATATCACACATCTGGTCTCAGGACTTAATGAAGCTCAGGTTTTTGATGTCTCATTGCAGAAAGTGATAGGTAAGAGGTGGATTTATTTAAAGAGCACAGTCCACAACAGAATGTGGGTCATGTCAGAGGTGAGTGGCACCAGGGTATGGGGGTTGTCAATTTTTATAGAAGTTAGTCATTTCAGAGGCTAACAAGTGGGAAAAGCATTCCAACTATTCAAGGGGAGGGTTGGGGGATTTCCAGGTGTTGGGCCACTACCCACTTGTTGACCTTCTTTGGTCAGCCTTGGAACTGTTATGGTGGCTGTGAGCATGTCATTTAGCTTGCAAATATATGATAATGATTATACAGAAGGCTTAGTAGAAGTCTCGTATGCTATCTTGGAACTAGTTGGTTTTAACCATGGATGTGGTGTTCTCTGGCTGTGTAACTTTTTAAAGGTTGTGTCCTGCTCCCTTCCCTCCTGTTTCAGAACCATACTGGATTTAACCATGTCCATATTGGGGGTCATGCAAGAGATTTTCAGTGTTAGTATCAGTTACAATGTTGCAAAGACAGTTCTTATGAATACATCTTCTTGCCCATATTTGATTATTTCTCAAGGATCGATTCCTAGAGGTGGGATTATTTGATCAAGACTACATACTTTAACTTTTAATGGATGTTGTATTCCCCAAACTGCGCTGTTTTACATTCAGATAACAATGGGAAAAATATGTTTTTCTTATATTTTCATAAAAATGAATACAATCAATTTTTATAATATTTTGCCAATCAGGTAGGCAAAGAATGACTTTTTGTGGAAATTTTAATTTCCATTTCTCTGACTTCTGTTACATTACTCTATGAAAAGTGACATGCACTTAATTTGAGCTCTGATAATGCTAAATTCTATTCTTTCTCCCCCTAGGCCATAATTATCTGCTCAGTATTATTTGTATTTGGTTTTTGATTTCCCTCTGACTCCTAAAAAATGTATTTTTCAGTTTCCTTTTTTGGATATTTTCTTCTTTTCTATTTTTGTCTTCATCTTTCTTGATAAACTATACAGAGAGGTCTTCCTCAAGCCTGCTTGCTTTCACCTCAAGCAGCTGACTTGCTTAACATAGATAGCTGGATATTGCTTCTGGCAAGAACACAAACCTAGGACACCCTCTGAAGGGCCAGAGGAATAATCATCTCACCTTCTATTTACATTCCTCCTGCTTTTGGTTAGTTTCTAACACTTTCGTTATTAAGTGTTAGAAAAGTTATTTTCTTCTTTATATTAAGGTGGTGTTTTTGAAACTTTTCCACTAAATTGCTTTTGTAAGCAGAGAGGAGTGAACTTGAAAATAATGATTTATTTTCTTATTCCAAGCCACTGAGTAAAATTGAAGGTACAGGGAAATTTGCCATTTGATTTTCTGTTCTTCTACTCTATGGCAAAAATATCTTGGTTCAGAAGCATTATATTAGTTGGATGATCAAAATCACGATTAATTAAATCCAATTTTACAAGAATATATGTATTGCATGTATTAGTCATTCAGTTGTGTCTGACTCTTTGTGACCCCATGAACTGTAGCCCACCAGGCCCCTCTGTCCATGCAATTTTCCAGGCAAGATTACTACAGTGGGTTGTCATTCCCTACTCCAAGTGATCTTCCTGTCAGGTGAGTGTGTAATTTCCTCAGTTCTGTCTTGCTGCAGCAAAGATTTGAAACGGTGGACAGTGTTACAGCTCAGAGTTTTATTCAGCAAGCAAAGGTGGGTGGATCCCAAAGCAGAGGTCCCAATCCGTCTTGGCTTCCCTCTTTTATACATTTGTCTCCTCCCCATCTTGAGCCTTCCCTATGCAAATTGGGCTGGCCAAGAAGGTGGTGTGTTTGTTTCACCTGAAGTTCTTACTCCAGTCCTTGGATTTTCTTTTGTTCCATTTTTGCAGGCTTTTCTCTGTCTTTGCCTTTTAGACACCACCATTTTGGACTCCTTTTTCCTATTCTAACTACGTAACATTCCCAATGCAGGGACTGAACCCAGGTTTCTTGTATTGCAGGCAGATTCTTTACTGTCTGAGCCACCAGTGAAACGTTTTATTTGGTACTTATATAAGATCTAGGAGGAAATTTTGACTTTTGCTCTAGCATATCCCCAGAAAGAGTTGCAGGGATCTCCAGTGGTCCTGAGAAGAATTAATCTAGAACAATGGCTCTCCATCTGCCTGGAGATCATTTGGTTATGTTAGACCCAGAGAAGGCCTAATCACCGGAACCGTCACCTCACAGACCACCAAGACCCAGAATTCGATGCAAACCGCAAGAGGATTTATTGAACCGGCGAGCCGGGGTTCAGTCACCTCCGAGGAGGAACGAACTCCGAGTGTCGTTGCAGAGAAGTTTTTATAGCCGAGGGCCACAAGCAGGTACAGGTGGGGTTACAGGTGGGGTGAGGAGGCAAGGCTTGACCTTTACAGGGATAGGTCTGCAAGTTATTAAGTCAAAACGGCCGACTGACCACCCCGCAGCGGTTTGGCTAATTCTCAGAAAAACAGCCTCCAGGAAGGATTAACATAAAAATAACCATTCTGGGTGGGGGGCTTCTGCAAAGGTCAGGAGACCATGAGTTATCAGATAAGGGGCAGGCTATTTTCCATGAGGTATGGCCTGCCTCTGGGGTTTTAACAGGACAAAGAAAACTTTTTAAAATTTAACTTTTTCCCTTCAGTTACTCTCAGCCTCAGCCCAAGACTTTGATTCAGTTAGTTTAATGTAGGCCTGGCCATCGGTATTTTATCAACACTCCCCTGGTGGTTTTAGCATGCAGCCAGAGTTTAAGATCAGTGCTATAGAACACAGTATGGTGTCTTCTGCATTGTAGACACAATTTATTTGGGGATTATATTGAGAAACTTGCAAGTACAATGACATTTAAAGGGTATGTAAATTACATAATACAATATTAGGACATATTGTATAGTCCAGGATTATTTTGTGTGGAGAACGAGCCAGAGAAATTTTAGTCTTTCTTGGACTGCAGATACCAGAATTGTGTTTTGAAACATCATTTTTGTTAGGTGAAGACCACTGGTATTCATGTATCTGTCTATCTATGTATGTCTGTATATGTAAAGCAAATAGAACTGAATATTTAAATTAAAGAGTGAAATGCTGTTTGTATACATTTTCACATTGCTTACATTAAAAAATCAATATTAAAAGATGCTTTTCCTAAGTCGTTGCAGAAATCCCTCTGACTTCTCCTGAGACCATTCATTTCAGAGGATGAGTCACTGGAAGCAGACTATGAAGGAAAAAGAGGGAGGGCAAAGGGTAGCTTTAGAATGTACTGGTTGTATAGTTTTTCTCTAGCTCTTCGAGGAGGAGAGGGAGTGGGACTGTTATGGGTTCTCCTTTGATCACTTCTCCTTGTAAGATCCGTTGTAATTTTATCAACACCCCCTGGTGGTTTTAGCATGCAGCCAGAGTTTAAGATCAGTGCTATAGAACACAGTATGGTGTCTTCTGCATTGTAGACACAATTTATTTGGGGATTATATTGAGAAACTTGCAAGTACAATGACATTTAAAGGGTATGTAAATTACATAATACAATATTAGGACATATTGTATAGTCCAGGATTATTTTGTGTGGAGAACGAGCCAGAGAAATTTTAGTCTTTCTTGGACTGCAGATACCAGAATTGTGTTTTGAAACATCATTTTTGTTAGGTGAAGACCACTGGTATTCATGTATCTGTCTATCTATGTATGTCTGTATATGTAAAGCAAATAGAACTGAATATTTAAATTAAAGAGTGAAATGCTGTTTGTATACATTTTCACATTGCTTACATTAAAAAATCAATATTAAAAGATGCTTTTCCTAAGTCGTTGCAGAAATCCCTCTGACTTCTCCTGAGACCATTCATTTCAGAGGATGAGTCACTGGAAGCAGACTATGAAGGAAAAAGAGGGAGGGCAAAGGGTAGCTTTAGAATGTACTGGTTGTATAGTTTTTCTCTAGCTCTTCGAGGAGGAGAGGGAGTGGGACTGTTATGGGTTCTCCTTTGATCACTTCTCCTTGTAAGATCCGTTGTGTTGTGTATGTTTCAAGAGTAAAGAGGGAAGCAGTGATGGAATTCTTGAAAACAGCATGATCAAAATCGAAATCCTCACAGTTAATGCTTTAGCTTTGGTCTATGTGAAATATGAATATTTTGCTAAGAAATTAAGCAGTTTATATATTTGGAGCACTCACTTATAGATATTCATATTCTAATTTATTACATTGATGGTAATTCCTTGGGTTTTAAAATAAAACACTGAATTACTAACAAGTTCAATGTAAATAAGTTTAATATTAATGGAGAAAGAGGGAGTTGAGTTCTGGCTTTATTATTATTTTTAAATCAAAAGATAATTAGACTATTATAAACCTAAACCTAAAAGATAAACTATAAAACCTCTAGATAAAATAATGAGAAAATCGTAGCCATCAAATGTGCAAAAATTTCACAGGGAAGACATTAAAAGCAGCAATCATAAGATTTTTAAAATGATAAAGTTCATCTTATTAAAACAGAAACTTCTGATCTTCAAAAGACATTTTTGAGTAAAATGAAAAACTAAGCCATGGATTTGGAGGTAATGCTTATAATATGTCTACCTGACAAAAGCTTTTATCCAGAATTTATAAACTCGATAAGACAAACAATCCAGTTAAAAAATGAGCAAAGAAGTTACATGAAGGTTAATAAGAACATGAAAAGATTTCAACACTACATGTTATCAGATGCAGCTTAGAACCACGTGTTTATATGGCTATATACCCACTGCAATGACTAAAATTAAAAAGACTAAGCAAGTGTTAGTAAGAATATGGAATGACTGGAACTCTCATATGTTGCTGGTAGGAATGGAAAGTAGTCTCACACATCCTTATAAAGTGAAATATATACCTATTGCTTGATCCTAGGAACCATTCTACTCCTAGGTATTTATTTTACCCAAGAGAAATAAAAACATATGACTGTATAAAAAGACTTGTCTGTGAATATCCACAGCAGTTTTATTTGTAATAATTGAAAACAAAAAGCAATCCAAATGTCCATCAACAGGTGAGTGGATAAACTATCTATCTGTAATAGAGTAAAAATAACTACCAATATACACAACTGCATAGATAAATATTAAAAAAAAACCCAGCATGCTGGGTTAAATAAGCCAAATACAAAAGAATACACACTTTATGCTTTTATTTAAGTAACATTTTAGAATAGACAAAATTTAGGGATGGAAAGTACAATGATGATTTTCTGAGACTAAGAGCTGGGGGAAAAGGCCAAGGAAACTTGGGATGACGGAAATATTTTGTGATTTAACTGTGATGGTTATATAGGATTAAATTTATTTTTCAACATGTATCAAACTTACAATGAGTGCTTTTTGTATTTGCATATAAATATGGCTCAATTTTAGAAAACACATTAGTATACATAATGAATGTTATAGAAGTTCAAAGATGAGAAGGGGCTGGCAGTTTAGAATGTAGAAATATTAGGTCTGGCAAAACTCCATGAAATGCAGCTGAAGATGGCAGGAAGATCACACTGGTCTGTGAGTCACATAATCTAGCTTTGAGGTTGCTTCCTTTCATGTAAATTTTGTTCTTATGGATTGTAAGGGGTGGAAAGATGTTTCTCTGTTTCGATAAAGGTCAGAGAGTAATTTGGAACTGGATAAAAGGAGAATTAATTGTCATTCTATGATCACGGTCAGAAGGCAAATGAAAAATTTTTTCTAATAAGTTGCAAACAGATTCTTAGAGGATAACTCAAAAAATGTGTGACACTAAGCTGCTTTGAAAAGGTATCAGAGGCTTCTCAGTCTAAGAAAGGCTTTAGAGTGGATCTGAAAACTTTCCTTTTAGCCAGAGAAAAGGCCAGAGATAGTTTAAAAGATTAATGTTAAAGCTAAAAATGTTTGCTGCTGTTTTTATTTCTTTTGCTTTTGCCCAAAATGGTTTGTGACTTTAAAAAATAAATTACAGATTTAAAACTGTTTGATTTTAATTGCATACTTCCCTTTCTGAAACAAGATTGCGCAAATAATCTGTTCTTCATTAGGAAACCCTCTCCCCTTTCTCTCATAATTTTTTTTAAACTTTTATTTTGAGATAATTGACACTCGCATGCAGTTATACAGAAACAATGCAGAAAATTCCCGCATACCCATCGCTCAGTTTTCCCCAATATTAACATCTTAGTTCAGTTCATTCAATCGTGTCTGACTTCTTGCGACCCTGTGGACTTCAGCACGCCAGGCCTCCCTGTCGATCACCAACTCCCAGAGTTTACTCAAACCCATGTCCATTGAGTCGGTGATGCCATCCAGCCATCTCATCCTCTGTTGTCCCCTTCTCCTCCTGCCTTCAATCTTTCCCAGCATCAGAGTCTTTTCAAATGAGTCAGCTCTTCACACCAGGTGACCAAAGTATTGGAGTTTCAGCTTCAGCATCAGTCCTTCCCATGAATATTCAGGACTGATCTTTAGGATGGACTGGTTGGATCTCCTTGCAGGCCAAGGGACCCTCAAGAGTCTTCTCCAGCACCACAGTTCAA
Source organism: Madoqua kirkii (assembly GCA_006408675.1). Lineage (NCBI taxonomy): Eukaryota > Metazoa > Chordata > Mammalia > Artiodactyla > Bovidae > Madoqua > Madoqua kirkii. The sequence continues at coordinate 18,946 of SJYC01061575.1, forward strand.
AAGCATCAATTTTTCTTACATCTTAGACAACCACATCTTACATCTTAGATACCCACAATGTAGTAGAATTAGAATTGGAGAACTGACAATCAATCAATCAACCTTATTCAGATTTTACCAGTTTTAAAATCCACTCAGTGAGTGTGTGTGTGTGTGTGTGTGTGTGTTTGATTCTATATGATTTCATTACATGTGTAGATTCATGTGACTATCACCTATCACGATATAAAGCAGTCTGATCACCACAAAGATCCCTAATGTTCGCATATAGCTGTGCCTATTCTCCTCCTGCTTGCCATTACCCTTATAAGTAACTCGTGGAAACCGTGAATCAGTTCTTCACTGATATAATTTTTTCACTTAATGTATGTTTCAGAAATGAAATCATACGCAGCACGAGACTGTGTAGCCTCTTGGGATTAACTTCTTTTCACACAGCATAATTACATATAGATTCATCTGAATTGTTGTGTATGTCAATAGTACATTTAAAAAAAATTCCCATTCCCATGGGATGGATATACAATTTATTCACTACTGTAGGATATTGGATTGTTTTCAATGTTTGACTACTATGAATAACTCTGTTCTGAACACTCATATACAAGTTTTTGTGTAAACATAAATTTCCACTTTTCTGGGATCAATGCTGGAAAGTAGAATTGCTATGCTGTATGGGAACTGCGTGTTTAGTTTAAAAAAACTTGTCAAAATATTTTCCAGTATAACAGAAACTATTTCTCTATATCCTTGTCAGCATTTGGTGTTGTTGCATTTTTTTAAAATTTTAGCCATTCTGATAAATATGTACCAGCAACTAATTGTGGTTTAATTCACATATCCCTAATGGAATTACATTGAGCCTACATATCAACTTGGGGAGAACTGACATCTTTACTATGTTGAGTTTTCCAGTCTATGAACAAGGTGAAAGTGAATGTGAAGGTCACTCAGTTGTGTCCCACTCTTTGAGACCCATGGACTGTACAGTCCATGGAATTCTCCAGGCCAGAATACTGGAGTGGGTAGCCTTTCCCTTCTCCAAGGAATCTTCCCAACCCGGGGATCAAACCCAGGTCTCTCGCATTGCAAGCAGATTCTTTACCAGCTGAGCCACAAGGGAAGCTCGAGAATAATGAAGTGGGTAGCCTATTCCTTCTCCAGCAGACTTCCCAACTCAGGAATAGAACTAGGGTCTCCCACATTGCAGGATATATATATATATATATATATTTATATAAATATATATATATATTTTTTTAAATCAACTGAGCTATGAGGGAAGCCCATGAACATGGTATGTCTGTTTAGGTCATGCCTCACTTCTTTCACTAGCATTTGTGAATAGCTAATAGCAAGAAAATAGTGTGCATATTGTACAGTTTCTACCTATGTATTTCACTTTCTTTGAAATGATTAGAAATGTATTTTAGTTTTGGTGTTTGTGTGTTTATTGCTATTATATTGAATTGGCATTGATTTTTCTTCTTTGATCTTAATCCTGTGATGTTGCTGAAATAGATTTTTAGGTTCTAGGAGTTTTATTTATGAAGAATCACTAGGATTTTCTAGATAGTCAAGTCATCTGTAAATAGGGACAGCTTTATTTCTTCATTTCCAATTTGGTATGCCTTTTAATTTCATTTTATTGCCTTGATGCAGTGGCTAGAACTTCTAGTATGATAGTGAAAATAGTGGTTAGAATTGAATCCTTGCTTTGTTCCCTATCTTAGAAGGAGGCATTCTGTCACTATTAAGAATCATAGCTATAGTTTTTTTTAGATGCTCTTTATCAGCTTGAGACAGTTATTGTCTACTCCTAACTTGCTGAGAGCTTTAAAATTATGAATGAGTATTGGATTTTGTCAAATGCTTTTTCTGTGTTAATATATATAGTCATCTTTTTTAGGCTCTTAATTTCTCCTCATTCTGTAAGTTGAAGGCTTTGATGATGAGGCTTGCTATGAAAACGAAGTCTTGGTGGAAAGTTAGGTGTCAGTCATGTTTAGGAAATATTTGGAGTACTGGAAGAAAGTATAGATCAAAGACTGGAGTCATAATAGTATAAGAATTTCTTAATGTACATTTAAGTTGAGAAAATTTTGAATTCTTAATAAATGGCAGCATACAGAAGGATACAAATATCTGTGGATTCTGGAGCAAAGGGAATATATTCCCTATTAAAATACAAGGCACATGACTTTCTGGGATTTGCTGTGCCCTAAGTGTAGCAGCTTCATTTCAATAAATAATATTAAGCAATAAAATTTCTTCAAATTTACAGGGACTTACAATCTTTTCATTCTATCTGATTTTCACTGTCTTTAACATACCCTCATTTTCCTCCCTACTGGTTTTGATTCCATGGTCCATATTTAAAATTGCTCCCTTGGCAATACCCTTTATTTCCCTTGCCCCACTCTCCCACCATTGTGGTTGCCCATCTCTGATTCCTATTAAATCTAACTCTCTAACTACTCTAGGCCTGCACTCAAATGGCAGAGAGTAACTTCAAAAAACTTTAAATTTGTGTCCACTCATATCATGTGGGCACTTAGGTCCAATAATCTCAAAGCCCAACATTTCCATTTTCCATTTTTTATTTATGCACCCTCTCAGATTACTGTAGCATATTCTCACTTATTTCCTGAAATATTCAACACTTTTACTTAGCTGATGACCTTACTTCCTATTTTGACTGAGAAAAATAGAAACAACTGAGACAATTTTCACAAACATTTATGCATTTTCAGAGTGTTCCCACTTAACCATCTTCCTACTGGTTCCTATAGATAAACTGTCCTCAAACCAAGCTGCCCTCCTCTTTACTGTTAGAACCCATCCTCTCATACCCAGCGGCTCTTCCCATTCCCTCCTGCACTGAGATTTTCTCTCTGGTTGCATCATTCCCATCAGGACATATTTATAACATACTCCAACTTTCTCCTGGAAAAACAACCCCATTTCTTAATCCTGTATCCTCTCCTGGATGATGCTCTGATTCTCCACAACCCTTTACAGAAACACCACTGGAAATATTTGCCTGGACTCACTGCTTGCCACTACTCTCTTCCCCTTCACACCCGAACCCTCTCCAGTGAGGCTTTTGCCCTAGCACCCATCTAATCCAGTTATTTGAAGGTCACGAATGGCCTCTACATTGCTAAATATAATGACCAATTCTTGGGCCACATAGTTTTTTTTACAATAAAAATTTTATTGAAGAGTTGTTGGTTTGGAATGTTGTGCTAATTAATGCTGTACAGCAAAGTGACTCAGTTTTACATATATACATCTATATATATATGTATATATACATATACAGTTGTTAAGTAGCTGTTAATTCACTCAGTCATGTCTATCTGGGATCCCATAGACTGCAGCACACCAGGCTTCCCTGTCCTTCACTGTCTCCCAGATCTTGCTCAACATATGTCCATTGAGCTGGTGATGCCATCCAACCTTCTCATCCTCTGTGCCCCCTTCTCCTCCTGCCCTCAATCTTTCTCAGCATCAAGGTCTTTCCAGTGAGTTGGCTGTTTGTATCAGGTGACCAAACGATTGGAACTTCAGCTTCAGCATCCATCCTTCCAATGAATATTATGGATTGATTTCCTTAAGGATGGACTGGTTTGATCTCTTTGCAGTCCAAGGGACTCTCAAGAATCTTTGCCAGCACCACAGTTCAAAAAAACATCAATTCTTCATCATTCACTTTTCTTTTTGGTCCAACTCTCGCATCCATACATGACTATTGGAAAAATCATAGCTTTGACTATATGGACCTTTGTTGTTGAAGTGATGTCTCTGCTTTTTAATGTGATGTCTAGGCTTGTCATAGCTTTCCTTCCAAGGGGCAAGCGTCTTTTAATTTCATGGCTACAGTCACCATTCACAGTGATTTTGGAGCCCCCAAAATAAAGTCTGTCACTTTCCATTTTTTTCCCCACCCATTTGCCATGAAGTGATGGAACCAGATGCCATGATCTTAGTTTTCTGAATGCTGAGTTTTAAACCATCTTTTTCACTCTTCTCTTTCACCTTCATCAAGAGGTTCCTCTTGGCTTTCTGCCATTAGGGTGGTGTCATCTGCATATCTGAGGTTATTGATATTTCTCCCGGCAATCTTGATTCCGGCTTTTGCTTCATCCAGCCTGGCATTTCTCATGAGGTACTCTGCATATAAGTTAAGTAAGCAGGGTGACAATATACAACCTTGCTGTACTCCTTTCCCAATTTTGAACCATGTCTGGTTCAAACTGTTGTTTCTTGACCTGCATACAGGTTTCTCAGGAGGCAGGTCAGGTGGTCTGGTATACCCATCTCTTGAAGAATTTTCCACAGTTTGCTGTGATCCACACAGTCAAAGGCTTTAGCATAGTCAATATGGAAAGCAATATATATGTGTGTGTATATATATATTCTTTTTTATATTCTTTTCTATTCTGTCTCAAGATATTGAGTACAGTTTCCTGTGCTATGCAGTAGGACCCTGTTGTTTAGCCCTCTTGTATACAATAATCTGAATCTGCTAACACTGCCCCCACCCACCACCCAGTGACCACACACCTATTCTCTAGGTTGGAACACACAGTTCTGAGAGTCAGAAATGCAGACACAGAAATCGTGACCTTGCCTTTCCCTAGTCTTTGTGTTATCAATAAATGTCAATACCAACCTCTTAGCTTCCAGATAAAATGTCACAGTGTCAACCTTGAGGTCCCTCAATATACCCCATGTAGTCCTTTAGCAGCACCCCATCACTTCCTACCACCTCCACTGCCACCATCCTGGTCTAAGCCACAGTCATCTCTTTCACTTCCGATTATATCATGCCCCATCCAGAATAAAAGCCAAAGTCTTCGAGGCAACCTCCAAACCTTGTGCAATCTTGCTTCCCCATCATCTTTCTGACCCCACCTCCTTTGCCTCTCTCCCTAGCTTACTGCACTCCAGCCACACAGGGCTGCTTGTCTGACTTCAAGCACACCAGCCACAGTCCTATCTCAGGGCCTTTTGCCTATGATGCTCCCTTGCCCTCAGTTATATACATATCTCAGTTCCTACAGATCTTCATTCAAATGTGAGGCCTTCCTTGCCATGTTTAATATTGCAGCCCATCTTCCTGGGTCGAGCACTCTCTATATCCCTTCTCTTATTTTTTAATTTTGCTTAAACATTAAAAAAAAATTCTGTCCCCCCATTAGAATGTGAGCTCCATGAGGTCAGGACTTTTTTTTAAATTTTTTAAATTTTATTATTTTACTTTATTCTACTTTACAGTACTGTATTGGTTTTGCCATAATTTGACATGAATCAGCCACACGTGTACATGTGCTCCCAATCCTGAAACCCCCTCCCACGTCCCACCCCAAGGACTTTTAATCGGTCGTGATCACTGTGCCAAGAACAGTACCTTGCATGTAGCTGTTTCTTGTTTAAAATCTCCGTTTATTTGCTTGAGTTTGGCTTCCCGAGTCTTCAGCGGCTTTGTGCGGGCGTTCTCTAGTTGTGGGGAGTGGGGACCACTCCTCACTGTATTGAGTGACTTCTCACAGCTATGGCTTCTCGTTGTGCAGCACAGCTCTGTGGCATGTGGAATGTTCCCACAGCAGGGATCAAACTCATGTCCCCTGCATCGGCAGGTGGATTCTTATCCTCTGCACCACCAGGAAAGTCCCTCTTTAGAAAAAAAAAATAAAAAGCTGTTGCTTAATAAAATTTGCTGAATAAATGAATGAATAAATAAAATCCAAGGCTGATAATCTTGGGACAGTTTTCAGAAAAGTAACCGGGATCCAATGCGTGCATCGGTGCTATGCTGAGGAGAGATCCCTGTGAGCTGGGGAACGCATCCCAGTCCCTTCTTTGTGGTACCCAGAACATCTCAGGAAGCTGTGGTCCTTTGAGAGCTGCCTGCCGGGCAGACCTGGGTCCAAAGAACAGTCTCAGGATCATCGTCTTCACAGAGATGTGGCTTCTTGAGAGTGGCTCCGCTGGATGGTATCAAATAACAGCATTCACACCAGCTGCATGTAAACACGGTACTATGACCAAAATGTAGCAGGCCGTTCAAATCCCAATACCTCTTGGCTTTAGAGATATCGAAAGGAATGAAGATGTCGGCAATGCTTTCCATGAAGCCACAACTAGTGCCCCCTCGTTGCTTTGTTTTCATCACCACCACCACCACCGCCGTCACTGAATCAGTGGTTATAAGGAGAAGAGCACAAGACGGACTATCTTATACTGTTTCCCAAGTTTCTGGGAGGCAGATTCTGGCACGAGGACTAAAGTGTCTCCCCAAGCATACCTTGGTGCGTCGTTCTCAGATGCTTCCGAGTGACGACTGTCGCTTGAGAGCTCGCTCTGACCGTTGCTGCCTGCTCTCCTTGCCTGTCATCCCTCAAGAACGGCGGCCATTTTAATTGTAGGCCAGGTAATTTGGGTTTACATCTTCTAAAGCGTCTTCTCTTTTAACAACTTCCCACATTCCTGACAGGCGCTGTTTAGAGTGGCAGACTGTTTCTTACTCCTGACAAGGCAGGGGAAGATGGTTTTAGAAGGTTAAAAAAAGAAAAAAGAAAAAGGCGATATGTTTACAGTCCTGATTTCCTTTCTTTTTATGTTCTAAATGAAAGATTTGAGTACTTTAGATTATAGGGCAAGAACAATTGCTGGAGGTCCACTTCTATTAAATTAATTTTAAGAACAGTTTTGATCCCTGGTACAAGAGGAGAATGGTTTCCTAGCTAGCTCATTGGTAAAGAATCTGCCTGCCAAGGCAGGAGACTCCACTTCTCCCCCTGGGTGGGTAAGATCCCCTGGAGAAGGAAATGGCAGCTCACTCTAGAATTCTTGCCTGAAAAAATCTCATGGACAGAGGAGCCATGGAGTAGCAAAACAGTCAGACATGACTTAGTGACTAAACAACAAAAGAAAAGAAAGGTGGAAAAGAGTAAGGGATGTGAAGACCGCTGGGGGATGAAGGAGGGAGGAAGAGGGCAAGTGTCTATTGATTTTTATGTGTCTAGGCACGTGGGCTTCATGGCTCTGAGGCACGTAGAAACTTCCTGGACCAGGGATTGAACTCATTTCCCCTTCATTGGCAGGTGGATTCTTAACCACTGGACCACCAGGGAAGTCCCTGGCTTGTCTAACTGTAGAGCTGCTGTGCACTGGAAATTTAAAAGCATACCAGTGAGGATGGAGTCATTTTAAAATTTTAATTTATTTTCAAATAATTTCCAACTCTAAGAAAAGTTGCATGAATAGCATGACAATCTCCTGAATATCCTTCTCCCAAATTGAAGTTTGGCCAATTGTTCCAACAGTGCCCTCATAACAAACGCCCAATTCAGCACAACACTGTGCTCAGCTGTCGTACCCGTCGTCGTCTAGAATTCCTCAGTCTACTGGACTTTCAGGAACTTGACATTTCTGAAGGTCATTTTGTAGAAACTTTCTAAATTTATGTTTGTTTGATATTTCCTCTTGATTATAACCAGGTAACAATTTTGTTCTGAAATACTAGAGAAGTGATGTATTTTTCTCATGTCCAGTGGCACATGATATTGCTTTGTCCCATTACTGGTACAGTTAACTTTGAACTTGATTCAGATGGTGTTTGTGAGGTTTCTACACTGTAAAGTGAAGTTTTCATTTCCACTGTGATTAATAGATATTTTATAGAAGTAGACTTTGAGCTGTAAGGTCCTTCCTCATCTTACTTTCACCCACTAATTTTGGCATTCATTCTTTCCTTTCGGTTTATCTTCCTACTTATACTAGTGTGCATTCATGGATTCCATTATATTCCATTACTTTGGGTTATAATCCATTACTGTATTACTTATTTTGATGCCCAAATGGTTCCAGATTTGCTCAGTGGGAGCTCCTTCATGGCGGCTCCTGAGTTTTTGGTTACGTCTCTATCATTCTTTGGAGAACTTCTTTATTTTCTGGCACATGGGCATGTTGAAAGCTCATCTTGTCCTTTTCCTGACCCTGACCTTCAGAATCTCCAGGAGCCCTAAAAAGAAGCATTTAGAAACAAAGACTTGGGCATTAAGTTTGCACATTGCTACTCAGGTCTTCTTAGTGGACACACACACACACACACACACACACACACACACATTTAAATATCTACATACATATATCCATATCTGTAAAATTACATGTTGACAGCCACTCTTTGAACTGTAAGTCAATGATCCGAAACCATGGCATTCATCTCAACTTCCCCCTTTCTGTATTTGCACCTTCCTTCTCCAGCACTAAAAGTCTTGATTCCCTGTATGTGGCCCATCACTTAATTCTTCCAGACTTCTAACCTGCTCGCAACCCCACCTTGTGCAGGCTCTGATTCCCGTCAAACTGCCTTCCTGCCCACTCCAGCACCCCTCTGTGTGGACTCTGAAACACACTGTACAGCCTTTCTGCTGCAAAGAAAGGAAGGCGGGTATTACTGTCATTTTTTAACTGAGCTTTCTGCATTGGCTGGTTATCTTGGCATCATAGAAACACAGTAGTGAATTGATAACGGTGCTATTAAAACAACATATGGATGGTTTATTTACTCAAAATCAGTTTAATGAAATATATGCATATACTACATATATTTTACACTTGCATCTGTATGTACATATTGCTTACATAGGGATGCCTACATGAGACCAGGGTTTACAGCCTTTTGTGGGCAGTTTAGGGAATTTTTCAAGGGAAAATCTGACCACAGGTGCTTCTTACTTCAGGCTTCCTGGCGACCGTGGTAAAGAATACACCTGCGATGCAGGAGACGTGGGAGATGTGGATTTGACCCCTGGGTCAGGAAGATCCCCTGCAGGTGGAAATGGAAACCCCTTCAGTATTCTTGCCTGGAAAGTTCCATGGATAGAGCAGCCTGGTTGGCTGCAGTCCATGGGGTCACAAAGAGCTGGACGTGACTGAGAGACTGAGCAGATATGCACACTTATTTTATAAGCCAACTTCAGACTCTAACTCCTGTGTAAAGTATGATGCCACCGTATGCCTAAACTGTCTCAACATCTAGTGAAATCCTCCTTTGGGAGGGCACATCACTGTGGTTTCCAAGGATCAGATGCTGATTCTAGATCTTATTTATCTGTTACTGGCTTATTCAAGGAAAATGATAGTGTTTGTTAGTTCATTCCCTTGAGATAAAGTGCTTTCAGCAAGTACTCTGACACCGCATTTCTAGGCCAGAGCTAGGGAAGAGCAAGGTCTTGGCTATCGGACCAACTCCAGTGGGATGGCTCACTGGGGCCTTTCACAGAAGGCCAGGTCGCAGGGCGCCCTTACCGGGCGTGGAGCCCCGGGTGCTGGGCAGGGAGGGGGAGACAAGCCTTAAACCAGCGGGAGAAATGACAGAGGCCCAGAAGCCGGCGACAAACACTGAATGGACCGTTTGTTCATTCAACATGTACTTATTAAGATGTGTGTGCTGTGCACCTGTGCTCAGCTGTGTCCGACTCTATGACTTTTTGGACTGTAGTCTGCCAGGCTTCTCAGTCCATTTCCCAAGCAAGAATACTGGAGTGGGTTGCCATTCTCTCCAGGGTATCTTCCCTACCCAGGGCTTGATCCTGCGTCTTTTATGTCTCCTGCATCAGCAGGCAGGTTCTTTACCACTAGTGCCACTTGGTAAGCCCATCTTCAGTTAAATTATTATTTTGTTTATTGTTCATTATCTATAACATTTTTGAATGGCTGTTGAGTAAATGAAGGGTATTCGGCTGGGTTTCAAATTTTCTCAGTTCAGTTCTGTCGCTCAGTCGTGTCCAACTCTTTGCAACCCCGTGGGTTGCAGCACGCCAGGCTTCCCTGTCCATCACCAACTCCCGGAGCTTACTCAAACTCATGTCCGCCGAGTCAGTGATGCCATCCAATCATCTCATCCTCTGTTGTCCCCTTCTCCTCGTGCCTTAAAGTTTTCTGGACTTTACAAAATCAGGTGATAATTTCATAAGACAGTTCTCCCCAGGAGATTATGTGACTGACAGAAACCTATTTGGAAGATTAGGAAGAATTACAGATTACTCTTAAGTGGTTATCAATAAATAAACCATGCTGGATGTGACATTTACCTTTTGCAGAATTTGATCTATTTTAAAATGAGATTTGGTTCTTCCCCCTTTACTTTTACATAATTTACTATATACTTAGTGGGCCTTCTCTTGGAGTCACTTCTCTTTACTGACACACTTTCAGTTCTGTAGAGTTCGTGGATAAGAAAAAAAGTAAATCACCACGATGGTCTCTATATTACCTTTGCAAATAATTGCTTGGGCAAGAGCTGTAGACTAATAAATGAGGGCATGTGGATAATTTAGAATATTTTTCTTTTTAGAACCAATTGCCTGGGAATTGAAAAATTCAAGATGCTTGTTCACGGTGTTACTGTTTGAATTAATTAAGAAAAATTTCACTTCATTTGGAACTATTTGCATTCTTCTCAATTTTCCCTCCTGAGAAAGTACGGGAGAATGTGGCCCTTTGGGAAAAATTTAATTAATTCAGTCCACAGTCAAACACTAGAAGATAAAATTCCTCAGGCCTGAGCCTTTTTGGCCTTGTGGAAGCTGACAGCTAAGTGCAGCTCTGTGGTGTCCCTCCGAGCTGTGGCCCACCCCTCATCTGTGCTGCAGGAGCTCCCGTCTCAGGCGAGCAGGGACAGGAAGGGTGGCCAAGGGGTGGGGACCACAGGTCAGCTTCATAACGCGATTTCAACTTGCTAATACTTGCAAGGTGTGTCAGGGGCATTTTGAGCCTTAGGCAATCAGATGGGAGGGCTTATTCTGTTCAGTTCATAATGTGGATTATATTTTAAGAGTTGCTAGGACTTGATTGTTTGCACCTCCTAGAACAATGGCACCCCACCCCAGTACTCTTGCCTGGAAAATCCCATGGATGGAGGAGCCTGGTAGGCTGCAGTCCATGGGGTCGCCAAGAGTTGGACACAACTGAGTGACTTCACTTTCACTTTTCACTTTCATGCATTGGAGAAGGAAATGGCAACCCACTCCCGTGTTCTTGCCTGGAGAATCCCAGGGACGGGGGAGCCTGGTGGGCTGCCGTTTATGGGGCCGCACAGAGTTGGACACGACTGAAGCGACTTAGCAGCAGCAGCAGCAGAATGTGTAGCTCTGAACATTTAAAAGCGAACTGCTATGCAACTCTGAACATTAAACAGAGAATTACTATAGGCAAGTCTCATAGAAATAAAGAATTGATTCTACAGTCACAGTTTTAGAATTTTGTATTTGGATGGAATTTGGAGGTTTATATTTGGAATTATATATTTGGATGACTATCACATCACAGTTTAATTTGGCTGCATGGCAAGCACTGAAAATGAAGGCATGACACAGAAAACAATTTGTGTACTTCAGAACACTGCAGTTTAGCTTAGTGACAACTCATACACTTCTTTTCAGACCATATGGCAACACAGTCTACCTTTCTCATCTACTTATGTCTCTCTCAGTATCCTTATGGGAGATATAGATTAAAAAAGACCATACACCCAAATAAGACATAATGATCACAAAACCTATTTATAAACATTAATTTGTGGACATACATTGCTTTTAAACACATCCTTTACTTTAAGTAACTTTTTCTGCTTAGAAGAGTACATTAATACCTATCACTAAGTTTACCTAGTTGAATGTTAGCGTTTCTAAAAATGAGTTTAAAAAAAGTAAATGTTCATTACTTTTTCATGTTGGAAGATTAAAGAAATAAATGACCCTTTGGAAATGAAAGTGAAATTCTCAGAAATGTCAAGAAAATATTTTGCTCAGTCTCACTTTAAGAGGAATTGAATAGAGATTATAAAAGCCTTTTGATATTACGCTATTGTTACATAATGGAACCCAGGTAATTAGGATCTGCTTAATTTGGAACCTGTAACAGAGAATATATGAAATGTGTTTTGCTGCTTTGTAACTCATTTTTGAAACCCCATCTATTTAAAATGAACACAATGAAAGTGAAGAGAGGCTAGAAGTCATCCCTGGTGTTAAACTGTGTGGTGAGTGGAGGTACCACCTACTTGAATACAGGGCAACCCCTGCCTCTCCAGCAGTAGCACGTGTCCAAGGAATCCCGTGGATGGCACTACACAGTGGTTTACTCAGCTTAAACTGAAGAACCCCATGGACTGTAGCCTACCACACTCCTCCGTCCATGGGTTTTCCAAGTGGGTTTCCATTTCCTTCTCCAGGGAATCTTACAGACCTAGGGATCAAACCTGGATCTCCCACACCATAGGCAGACGCTTTACCATCTGAGCCATCAGGAACGGAATTCAAAGGAAGACATACCTTTATATTAACAAGCTGAAGCATCAATGAAAACATGGTCTCCACTTTTCGTGGTCCCCAGATTAAAAAGTTCTATAGTTAGGGTTTTTTTCTTTGTTTGGTTGGTTGTGTTTTGGTTAAACTCTAAGAACACTGATTTGTTCAGTGGTAGCTATGCAAAAGTTAAATGAAAAAAAAAAAAAAAAAGGTTAAATCCAGGACTATAGGTTGAATGTTATCATTCTAAGTGTAACTGGCTCAGTCGTGTCCGATTCTCTGTGACCCCATGGACTGTGGCCCGCCAGGTTCCTCTGTCCATGGGGATTCTCCAGGCAAGAATACTGGAGTGGGTTGCCATGCCCTCCTCCAGGGGATCTTCCCCACCAAGGGACTGAACCCAGGTTTCCCGCATTGCAGGCAGATTCTTTACCATCTGAGCCACCAGGGAAGCCCCATCATTCTAAGGCACCTTTTAATTGGCTCCTGTGTCAAATCCATGGGAAACTAAATATGTGTCAGAATGTGATGGAAATATTCAAATATCAAAGATGCAAAACTTAATTAAAAGGCATTTCCTGAACTGGAAAACACAGCTTACTGTCTTTAGAGACTTGTTCAAGTCAAAAATGACTCAGGAATTGGATTCTGAAGTTTCCACAAATTTCTGTACTGATAGTATTTGACTTTGGTTCAATACTAAAATTTTGAGGTTTAGTCGCTAAGTTGTGTCTGACTCTTTGTGACCCCATGGACTGTAGTCCACCCCACTCCTGTTTATGGGAGTTTCCAGGCAAGAATAATGGCTGCCATTTCCTTCTTCAGGGGGTTTTCCCTACCCAGGATTTGAACCTGTGTATCCTGTCTTGGCAGGAAGGTTCTTTACCGCTGAGCCACCATGGAAGCCCATACTAAGATTTTAGAAAGCCTGTAACAACGCTTAAAATTCATTGTTGGTGATGGTGGAGTGATTCTAGCATATATAACTGATAGCTTATAATACTCAGGTTAGAGGTCAAATCTGAGACCTTATTATACATCCAGGGAAAATTACTTTGAATAATCCACAGTTATTTTGAATTATTATTTAAAATTATTTAAATTATTAAATTATTATTAAAAATTATTTTTAATAACCCACAATAAAACCTTCAACTCCAAATACAGGAGGAGGAATTCACATATGGACATTTATACTTTCAAAGTGACCAAATTACACATGATTTTCACTTGCTCTGAAATGACTCCATATATGCAATTTAAAATTTTATTTGTTCATCATTCTACAAAAAAATTAGCAATAAATTCTAACAAAAGTTTAGATGTTTAAAAAAGGAGAAACTGTTCTTTTTGTTAGCTACTCAGTATTATAACATTTATATATCAAGAGTGTTAGGGAATATATAACACATTTCCTGTGCATCTCTAATAAAAGAAAGCTTTCGATATGCTATACTGACTTTTTCCCTTATTTTTCATAACTGCAGCATCATAATTAGAAAACAAACTGAGTAAGGTAACTCACTGCAAATTGAATCTGGTGTTAGAAGTTAAGGTGCAAACGAGACTAAATCAGATATTTGAGTTTTTTCTAAACAGGATTGAGCAGCATTTCAAATCACCTAGAATCAATTCTCATGGGACACTGGTAGAAATGATGATACTGAGTTAAGAAAACATTTTTCTGATGGAAAAAATTACAAGTCAGAGATTGCCACTTACATTATCCAAGATAAGTTTGGTGATTATTCTGTAAATGAACATCGATTTTTGTGTAGACTCCAATATTTCCAATTTCTGAGAAACGGTTCTGGTGTCTAAAATGTCCAATTGCAGAATTATGGCAAATACCTTCTAGTGAAGTGGTTGCTTCTCCGAGAAAACAAAAAAATCTTGCTTCACATCTGAGTTTCGCCACTCTACAAAGTCTAGATTTAATACAGCATGTGTGCGTGCATGCTCAGCCGCGTAAAGCTCTGTGCGTTCAGACTGTGGCCTGCCAGGCTCGTCTGTCCATGGAATTCTCCAAGCAGTGATGCTGGAGTGGGCTGATCCACCAGGGGATCTTCCCAGGGATCCAGACTAGATCTCCTGCATTAACAGGTGGAGTTTTTAAAAAAATCATTGAACCACCTGAGAAACTCCTACAGCAGAGGGAAAGAAAACAAGAAAACCCTAAATGCATACCCTATGTATTTACTGTTACTGGCTAGCCCACAAGGTGGCGCTAAAGAGAAAAGTGACAACGGTGGAGACCACAAGCACTTTCTATACTAAATCAATCCCTTTATGGGCATTAATCCTATTTCCTGACACGATTATCTTTTAATACGCTAGTAACCCAAAACATCCATATTCAGGTTCATTGCTTTTTTCTCACAGACTGTTCTTGGAGCTGAAAAAAAAATCATTTAATCCAGCAGCCAATTATAAAGAGTAAGTTTAAATACTTCAGTGTAGTTCTTTTGCAGGAAAGCTTTTTTCCTTCTAGATATAGACTTTACAATCATTGTTAGGTTATAAATTATGACCCTTTTTAATGTTTTGTATAGTGCCCGGCAGGATTTCCCTGGTGGCTCAGACGGTAAAGTGTCTGTCCACAATGCAGGAGACCCGGGTTCGATCCCTAGGTCGGGAAGATCCCCTGGAGAAGGAAATGGCAATCCACTCCGTTACTATTGCCTGGAAAATCCCATGGACAGAGGAGCCTGGTAGGCTGTAGTCCATGGGTCGCAAAGAGTCGGACACGACTGAGCAACTTGAGTACAGTGCCTGGCACTTAATGGTCTTATAAATGTAAACAGTCTTATTTAATGTTTTAATATTTATAGTAAAATGATATATTTAGACTTGTAACATAGGCATACCTTGTTTAATTGTGCTTCACAGACACTGCCTTTTTTTTTTTTTTTAACAAATTGAAGGATTGTGGCAACTCTGTGTCTATCGCGCCATTTT
Source organism: Madoqua kirkii (assembly GCA_006408675.1). Taxonomy (NCBI): domain Eukaryota; kingdom Metazoa; phylum Chordata; class Mammalia; order Artiodactyla; family Bovidae; genus Madoqua; species Madoqua kirkii. The sequence continues at coordinate 34,230 of SJYC01061575.1, forward strand.
TCCAGCTGCATTTGGTCACATTTTGGTAGTTCTCACAATATTTCAAACTTTTTCATTACTGTGATGTTTGTAATGGTGCTCTGTGATCAGTGATATTTAATATTACTGTTGCAAAAAGATTATGACTTGCTGAAGGCTGAGATGATGGTGAGCACTATTTTTAAAAAGTATGTATTTTTGGAGACATAATGCTATTGCATACTTAGTACATTACAGTATAATGTAAGCATAACTCTTACATGGACTGGGAAACCAACAAATGTATGTGATTTGCTATATTGTGATATTTGCTTTTTTTTTTCCTGGTGTCTGGAACTAAATCTGCAATATCTCTGATGCTTGTTTGTAGTAATAGCATATAAATAACTTCTTTAAGTTATTTTAGGCAAAGTCTAATTGTTTGAGTTCCAAAAATAATTCCTGAATCCCCAAATACATATTTTACCTAACTTTCAAGGCACTTGGAGAGCACTTCCTGGGTGCATGTGGGCCAATGTTCTCAGAAAGCCTTGTATGGAGAAACAAACAAATGGTGAGACATTGGCATAGCCTTCGTCATAACCCTAAAAGTAAGGGACACAGAGGAGTCTTAGTTACAGTGCCATGTGGTAGAAGGAACTGGGTCTTCTCCAGCAAACCTGATTCTGAGCAAGGAGGGATAGGCCCCCAAAGAGGTTATTCTTCAGTTCATGATTAAGAGATAATGTTATTCATCCACAGGTTTAAAATTTGAAGGAAAATACTGTGATTTGGTTATTTTTTCCCTTGGTTTCAAAGTAGGAATTTAATGAGTCAAGAAACAATTTAAATTTTTACTGTTATTGTGTAATATGCATACTATATAGCTTGTGAAATGTTTTCTAACAGAAGATATCTTACTCAGAAATGATTGCATCTTTGACTAGAATACTGACTCATTAAAAGTATGCCCTATGCATATGATTAAAAATAAAAAATATTGTAGATCTGGATCAGCTTTCAAAAGCTTGCGTATCAGTATATGACCTCGATTAGTGACATTTCGTTAAAGAGAAACATTTCACCCTATTTATCCTAATTTCTTTATCAATCCATTTACAACCACCATTTGCTACTCAAATTCAAGAAAATATTATAATTACCTCATTTAATGAATTAATTTTATTTTTATTTCATTTAAATTATGATTTAATTGACGCACTAACATTTTACATTTAACGTACACAAGTTTAAGGTGTATGTGAAAGTTGAAGTGTTAGTCACACAGTCATGTCTGACTCTTTGCAACCCAAGGACTGCAGCCTGCCAGGCTCCTCTGTCCATGGGGTTCTCCAGGCAAGAATACTGGAGTGAGTTGTCATTCCCTTCTCCAGGAGATCTTCCTGACCCAGGGATCGAACCTGGGTCTGCTGAGTTGCAGGCATATTCTTTACTGTCTGAGCCCCCAGGGAAGCCCACTACAACTATATATTGTAATTTGTAATATGATTAATACTGTAGCATTAGCCAATATCTCTGTCACTGTCACATGATTATTTCATTTTGTGGTGAGAACATTTAAGATCTAGTCTCTTAGTAACTTTGAGGTGTACAATACACTATGTAATTACCTCATTTTAAGAGCAATAGTGACAAACATTTATATATCAAACAAATGTCTGTGTATGTCTAGTAGGCACAGGTTTTAAGAGATAATATGCTTTATTATTAAATGGAAGAAGAGTGAACAAATGAGTGGAAAAGAGAGAAAGGTTGGATTAGAAGGTACATATGGAAGAAATACAATAGGCTATTTCTGTCTTTATGTGACTTTAATTAATATTTAAATCAGCATACATTCCTCAAATATTTTTCATGGTTTAAAAGAGGTGAGGCACTGCTCTAGTCATGTAAATGTGAACTGTCACATGAGCTGGGGTCAGAGGTGAGATTTCTATGGCATGTGCACGCGTGTGTGCTAAGCCACTGCAGCCGTGTCCAACCCAGTAAGCAAGACTTGTTCTGTTTAGTTTTAAGCATAATTATGAGAGTCTTGGCCTAATAACATGTAGTAATACATTAATAGGTTAGGGAATGTTTTCCTCTTAAAACACCTTTATAATTTTAAGATTTTATGTAAAGAAGGCATGATCAAATTTAAATGTGCTATCAATTCAGTTTAATCTTTTAAAATAAACATACGTCCGATAATCAGCAATTAAATCAAGGGGTTAATTGTAGTTAGTGAACATTATGAAACTGCACTGTTTCAATTATGGCTAATTTTAAACAGTCCTCCTCTTTCCATTGCTAAGACTCTTGAGGAAAGTTCTATCTTGAAGGGTGTTTCTTACCTGTTACTCTTTAACAATGCAGTGATCAAATGGTATGATAATTTGAAGTTATATAGTATAAAATACTAATAAAGTTTGCAATATTGTTTTTCTCATCAAGCTATCACCGTCTCAAGTCTCAAACCACTCTGGGCGGCGCCCGGCAGCGCCATTTCAGCTGGGAGCGGAGGTTCGAGATGCTCACTGTTGCTTCGACCTCCAGACACGGGAGGCCTGCAGGGCCGCAGCCTCTCAGAAGACACATCAGTCCTGTTTTCCCTGCCAGAGTAGCAGCAGCTGTTTTCTCTTCTTCATATGCTTTTACTAGTGCAGTGTATTTTTATAAAGCTTTGTTATCCATTAATAGTTTTTAATTTTTCTTTTTTTGCTTCTTAATGGAGAAGATGAATTAAAAACCCCTGAGAGCATAAAGAGATTAGTGTTTTCACTTTGGAATTTCTTTTACAGAATTTGAGAACTGGATGAGATCATGGAGGTTACCTAGTCCATCTAATTACTGTACATGAACCCGTGGAGAAACTGAGGCAGTGAGGTAGGTTAGGATAATGTAGGGAGGTGAGGGAAGATTTGTATTTTGTTCTTTCTTCTGAGCCAAGCTGTTTCTGCAAGTGAAGTGCTAATTACACTTGAAGGGGCTGAATATAAAAAGGACACTTGTATATGTCTCTACAAACAAACCAGTGGGAAGAGAGGAAAAGCAGTTCAAGTGTAAACAATCAAAGAGTAAAAAGCCTCTGAAGCTTTTCTGAAAATAGTTCAGTTTGATTAATCATGGAATCTGGTTGTAGATTTAGTTAATAACTTCTGTTTGGACTTATGGATATTAAACATTCAGACTGTTTTCAATTTTACAAGCCTCTAAATCAAATATGGCCACAAAATGACTTGAAAGACATTTATTAACTAAAGAAAATAATCATAAGTATCCAATAATAATAAATTTACCAAATTTATCATTAAGAGTAAGTGTTTTTTTAAATTAAATTTTATTTTTACTTTATTCTACTTTACAATACGGTATTGGTTTTGCCATACATTGGCATGAAATGTGTTTCTGAGAAGAGCATCAGGTGCTTTGGAAAGTCTTATTCTCCTGCATGGGTCTAACACTGACAAAGTCAGTCTCTCCAGTGTAGTCATTCACACACTGAAGGCAACTTCTTTACAGGAATATTAGTGAATCATCTTTTTAAGATTTTTTGTTAGGTACATTATCTGAAATTTTTTTTTTTTGTTTGTTTGTTTTGGTTTGAGGAGGGTAAATAGATATTCTCTAAAAAATAAAATTAAAAAGTTACTATATCAAAGATATTTACTTCTCAGTGGTAGGTTATATACTTTCAGAAATTAACAAGAGAAAAATTTGCTGAGGCCCTTTTGTAACATCCATATAAGAGGAAGAAATATTTACCCACTTGGCCTTGATACTGCATTTACTGGGTATAGTTGCATTTAGAGGAGTCAGTTTCATAAGTTGTGTTCACCACAGGTTAATGAGCTCGTGTCTGCTCCACTTAGGTCTCAGAAATAACCCATCTACTAATTTAATTATAGCCAATTGAGACTTTACTAGTTGGTAAATGTATTCCTTAATGCCAAAATTCTCAAGAGTTGCCTTGTAGAGATTTTCAAAAGTACACCGATAAAATACAAAGAAGAACAGAAAAAGCCTTCTTTGAATCTTTTCTTGACTAATATCATTTAAAGATCCTTTAGTGGGTAACATCTTCATTGAGGCAGTGGTTCTCAGACTTCTAGGGGGTGGTTCCAGATTCCTCTTATAATTCAAGTGAGTTGTATCCATGGACTTTCGATCAATAATCCTGAACTGTAGGTCAGGACCCTAAGGTCAGAGAAGTTTAGTAAGCTGCTAAGAGTCACACAGCTCATTCCCTCTGCCTATACTATGTTTCCTGAGTCTGTGAAAACAAACTAACAAACCTCGGAGTCCTCAATTCTTAAAATGCACACAGGCAGATTCCTCTGGACAGCAAGAGCACAGGATTTAAAAACAGAGCATAAAAAAGTAACTTGAACAGACTGTGGCATTTCCCTTGGTCTGTTGCTAACAGCCCACATAAAACATGCTTTAAAAAAAAAACCAAAACCTGGCACTTCTTTTTACCATCATTTAAAATGATTCAAATGGACATTCAGAATGTATAGCATTGGGAATGTATCCCATCGGAGTATAAATGGTAAAGAGCTTCATTGAACAGAGGGCCGTGTTTTCAGTGGTTTTCAGGCTGAAGCTGATACATATTTGGGCTGTTCTCTTTGGTCATGCTTTAAAGCCAAACACAAGATTTTAATGTGTACGTTCAGGACTCCAAAGCCAGTGGTGTTAAACATTCCTTTTTGTAAGAAAAATAATTAAGGACATGATTTTTTTAGATGCCTTTGGGATTTGAAGATGTGAAAGAAATGTGTAAAAAGAAATTACTTTATTCTCTTTTTATTCTGCACTTTTCAAAATTGACTCTGAAGCCCATCACACTTTATTTCATTGAAAACTAGAGACTCCTGCCTCTAAGCTGTGATCTTTGGGGTGGCTGTATTCTAAATAGTGTTCCAATTAGAGTTCTTCACCTAAATTCTATGGCTTGGCTATTCCCTATGCTCATACATACTCTGTACTCTAATTTAAAACTTCAACAAACTTAGACAAGAATCCATAACCAGCCAGTGGTCTGTGAATCTGTTTTGACGATACAGCTGTGGATGGACACTTTCTATTGATAACTGTTCTTAAAACAGTTTAAAAGATTTTCATGATAACACTGAAAACAGCCAAAAAAAAAAAAAAAAAAAAAAGGAAAGAAAAAAGAAAAGAAAAAGTAATTGTGACCAGGTGAAGTGAAAAACTGTCCAATCACAGAATATGTCTGTTCACTAAGTCTAAAGTAATGGAGCTCATGTCCTCAGTCTTTCTCAGTCTCAAGTTTCTGGTCCTGAATATTGCACTTGAATATTTAAAGTATTTCCTCAATCCGAAAATATACTTGTTGGGAAAAAGCCATCCCTTTTCTGCAGCCTTTACTTCTGGTGGAGTCTAACGCTTTCTTGCTAACCCTTATTTTAATACCGCACGCCTGGACACATCACACAGTGTAGTGTCTGTTGTCAGGCTTTGGAGAATTTATTTCAATTTACATACATCCTCCAGATCCTCCGGTGAGCTTGATGTGAAATCTGAGACCGCTCCTTCTCCCCAGCAGGCTCTTCCTTGGCCTCCAGGCATTCATAGCCAAAGGCTCCAAGGCTCCCTCCGGGAAGGCGCAGTGGGGCTGAAGGGTCGGGAAGAGGGTGACTGCGGGGCTCGTTGCGCTGAGGATTTACAGTCCTTCTAGCAGGCGGCGCAGCAACCCCCTCTGTGGCTGTGGGTGTCTGGTGTGACGGAGCGGAGAAAAGCTCTCTAATCTCCCAGGGCCTGCCTCTGCCGCTCCCCTCCCTCCCGTTGTTCCGGCCTCCGCGCTCTCGCCGTGGCCTTTCTCGGGGAGTTTCGGTCCCTGAGCGCAGCCAGAGTAGCTTTGGCAATCTAGATCTGGAGCCTGTGTACACACGCTCACGCACACACGCGCGCACACACATGCACACTCACTCGCACACACGCACTCCGGCTCTCCCCACGGGCATATAGAGCAAACCCGGAGCTTCATCTACCTTAGGGGGATGGCCCGGACGGACACTTCTAGCTCAGTTGTCGTCTCCGGAGGTCAGCGCAACGTCGGGACCAGGGAGGCTCGCTGCCCGGTGTGCAGCCTTGCGCTGTTTGCCGCCACCGCTGCTTAAAGTGTCCGGGGCTGGAGCAGAAGGCTTCTCCCGGACAGATTCCCGGCGCAGCTCTGCGGCCCTGGGACTTCACTGAGCTGCTTCATCCAGGTCTCTTCCGCCCCGGCCATCCTCGCGTCCCCGGCTGCGGGGCTCAGGACTCGGGCGCCTCCGCCGCTGCCGCCGCTGCTGCGAGCACATCCCACCCAGAAGACTGAACGCCGGCGCTGGACTGGGGAGAGAAAGCGGCAGCCCTAACTTCCCTCTCCATTGCTCCCTCCTTGGCAGCGGCGGACCAGCTAGCAGGCTCCCGCGGAAAGCCAGGCGAAGAGCTCGGCGCTGGGGACCGCGAGCTGGGAGCCGCGGGCGCACAGGGGCGGGGGCAGCCTGCGCCCTGGAGCCCGGCGCCGCCGAGGAAGTAGCGCGCGCTCTGGCGCGAGCAAGACGCTCTGCAAGTTGGGCGCGTCCCAGAGCCCGCTGGCCCGCGCCCCTGCAGCCAGCGTGGGGTCCGGAGAGAGGCGGGGCTGATGGGGGGCGTCGTGCGCGCTGTCGCCTACGGCCAGAGCCCGTCTTAAAAGACGCCCGGCCGGTCTCCCCAGGGTCGCAGCTGGCGTCGCGCCCTCGGCCGGCGCGCGCTCTGATGCCGACGCCGCCGGCGGCCCGGGTGGCCCGCTCACGGGGGGCGCCCGAGGGGGCGGGGGAGGAGGAGGAGGCTGTGTGATGGCCCTAGACGGCGAGCGGGGGAAACAGGAGGAGGAGAAGAAAAAGAAGAAGAAGAAGAAGAAGAGGAAGAAGAAGGAGCAGGGGGCTCGGAAGAGCGGCTCCCTCTTCGCGGCCGCGATGGGCGAGAACGACGCGGCGCTCCGGGCAGGCGGCAGGGGGCTCGCGGACCCGTGGGCGGACTCCGCGGGGGTGCGGCCCCGCACCACCGAGCGCCACAGCACGGCGCACAGGCGGCTAGTGCTGGCCTTCGCGGTGTCCATCGTGGCGCTGCTCGCGGTCACCATGCTCGCGGTGCTCCTCAGCCTGCGCTTCGACGAGTGCGCGGCGAGCGTGCCGTCCGGCGCCGACGGCGGTGCGGCCGGCTTCCCGGCGCGCGGCGGCAACGAGAGCCTTCCGGGCCCTGCCCGACGGAACCACCACGCCGGCGGGGACCCCTCGCAGCCCGTGGCGGGCGCGGAGGCCACCGCCGAGACCCCGTCCGCCCAGCCGCCGTCTGAGGAGGAGCGCGAGCAGTGGCAGCCGTGGACGCAGCTGCGCCTGTCCGGCCACCTCAAGCCGCTGCACTACAATCTGATGCTCACCGCCTTCATGGAGAACTTCACCTTCTCCGGCGAGGTCAACGTGGAGATCGCGTGCCGGAACGCCACTCGCTACGTCGTGCTGCACGCCTCCCGGGTGGCGGTCGAGAAGGTGCAGGTGGCCGAGGACGGGTGGCCGGGGCGGTCCCGGTGGCCGGCTTTTTCCTCTACCCGCAAACCCAGGTCTTGGTGGTGGTGCTGAATAGGACTCTGGACGCGCAGAGGAATTACAATCTGAAGATCATCTACAACGCTTTGATCGAGAACGAGCTCCTGGGCTTCTTCCGCAGCTCCTACGTGCTCCATGGGGAGAGAAGGTACGGAGGGAGCCGGTGCCCCGCGCCGCCCCACCCAGCCAGGCTGCTCTAAACCGCCGGCCAGCCGGCGACCAGGGGACCGGGCAAGCTTCGGGTGCACGGGAGGGCCGAGGATGGAGGGAAGGAAGTGAAGGTGGGATAGGGCCATCGCCCAGAACTCTCGAGGTCGTTCTGAGGCTTGGGTTCTTCCTGCAGCCAACTCCACAAACTCACCGGTACCAAATGCCACTCTAGGCTGGGACCCCCTGCCTCGTTAAAGTTGCTTAGACAGGCAGAGCACACAGCTTTTTTTTTTTTTAAGAGTGATGTATAATCTGAGCGGCCCCAGGCCAGGGTGACATCAAAACCCTGCCAACTTACCGTGTAGGGAAAATAGGTGAGCGCCAGAGGCCAGGGCCGCAGCCGGGTGAGGAGTCAGGACGCGGGAGGCAGGGCCAGGCCCTCCCCTCCCCTCGCCCTGAGCCGCCCCAACGTCCCAAGCCCGCTTCTGGAAGGCATAGAGTCGTGGACAGGCTTTGGCCTCACGAAGTTTTGCAAAACTGGAAGTTGAGATTCTGGACAGTAAGAGCTGGTCCCAGTGACAGAGTAAGGGAGGGCGTGGGGTGGGGTTGGGGCAGCTGCCTTGGCCAAAGCCAGCCAGGAATGTTCTTGCTGGTGCTTCCCACTCTCCTAAGGCAGAGGGACGCCAGTTTCTTCCTGACTTACTGCCTCTGGAAATGACTCCAGTGGTGAAAAGGGACAAGCTAAGTGTCAGTCTCAAATGCCTTATTAGTGGCTGCCTTTGATGCTTCTCTTAGATTTGCACAGTGTTCTGTTTCTTATTTTTTTGAGAAGTGTGGGGTTTTTCACCACTTGTTTAGAGTCCAGCAGAACTGGGTTCAGATCTCGCCTTCAACTCTACTGGTGGTGAAGGCTTGCGGAAGCTGATTAATCTGTCACCAGGTCCTGGCAATGACTACTTCTACTGCTTAATGAGCGTCCTGTATCAATTCAGTCTTACAGGAGCCCCATGAGCCCAGGTGCTGTTAACACTCCCTGTTTTACTGATGGGGAAGAGGAAGCACCAAGAAGTGGAGTAACTTGTAATATAGCGAAACGACAAAGCACGTTTTAGACTTAGGCACTTTGGCTCCAGAACTTCTACTTTTAGTTTTAACTTGGTGAAAATAATAATAACATCCTCATGGAATTGTTGCAGATGTCCATGAATAAATGCACTGAAAAGCACTTAACCTTGTACTTGGCACGTAGAGTGCCCACTCATGTTATGAGTGCCCCATGGTAGCAAGCCCTCAAGCATGTTGTTGAATGCATAAACAAGTGATTTTTGTTTTTTCCCTGACCCCTTGCCTTTAAAATAACTGAATAATTAAATGGCTATGGGGCCTGGGAATAACCCAAATGAATTTAAAAATGAAATCAACAACCTTTGAAGTGGAGGCAGGTTGGAGATTAGTAATGGTACCATTGGCAGAGACTCCCTTGTTCTCTAGAGATTCTAATGACAGCAGAAAACTTGGGATCAGAACAGTCCAGGGCTCCGGGGGTCAGCAGACTGGGCAGCAGAGAGCTGGGACTCAAACTTAGGTTTTCTGAACCCTGGACTAGAGCTCCTGCTGTCTGGAAACTCCCAGGAGAAGTTGCTATAGTATAAGAGGCTGGGAAAATTTCAGTGTGTTATGAGAGAACACAAAAGTTTTAATATTTATAGAGTGCTGTGGTATAACCTCATCTAAATAAATTGCCCAGTGCTTTAGTGGTTAGGGATCCTGGTGACTCAGATGGTAAAGAATCTGCCTACAGTGCTGGAGACCCAGGTTCAGTTCCTGGTTTGGGAACATTCCCTGGAGAAGGGATGGCAACCTACTCCAGTATTCTTGCTGGAGAATTCCATGGAGTTGCAGAGTCCAGCACGACAGAGTAACTAACACACTTAGTGGTTGTGTTGTGTGCTAATTAAAACCTCCTATAAGTGACTGTGTAAATTATTCACATTCAAACTCCTAAGACCGGATGTAGAGAATTTAAAACCCCTTCTACCACTTTCTCTGACATAGTCTCAAGAATATAGATGAAAAACGTTTTTTAAAAGATCCATGAACATGTCAAATTTAGGAGAAAAGCATAGAAGGAAAGTTTGCATGTTATGTCAAAATGCCAATAGTGGGAACTGCATATCATTACTGATAAATCTTGCTGTAGTGAAATAAATACTTCCAGCAAATCCTGTTTTTTCTGAGCTGTGCCAAAATGTATTTGGTGGAACTGAGCTTGTTGTGGTCAGTGCTTTCAAATTAACAAGACTCTTAAAAGGACCAGATGTTCTTGCTTGACCTATAACTGATTTCTTGTACCCTAGTGCATATTTATATTCAAAGTCTGCTTCATTTTCCCCAAAGATGTAAATAAGATGGTTGGGAGTTTAGCCTAGTGCCTACGTAGCTAAACACTGCATCCCATTAACACTCCAGGATTTGGCATTTTTGGAGATCTTAGGATGGTTTTATACTAAACAGCCTCTTAGAGAAAGTACTTGTTCTTTTTTCCCCCCTTCAACGTCAAAATGAATATGATAATTTCTTATATGTTTCTACTAGAGTTGATAAGGCAAAAGAAATCGAATCAAACATGTCACAGTTATGTCAAAATAAGATATATTAACTTCTTTTGTTTGTTTGTTTGTTGTTACTATGGATACTTGGAGAATTTTTAAGCACAGCAATATCAGGAGCTTAGGTAGAGTTAGACTTTTATTGGTGATGAGTCTGTCCCCCAAATGCAATGTAAATCGACTTTTTAAAACATACTTTTCAAAAGGACTTAAATGCAAACTCTAAATTTTCATTTGTTTAGAGACTGAATGTCTTGGTCTTTTAGTAGTCAGAATTTTTGCCAATTTAATTATCAGAAAGTACTTAATCTGGCAATAGGGAGTCACATTGAGTAATTTGAAAGATTTAGAAAGAGCAATACTACTATTCTGTCCACCTGACTTAGTCTATGTGGAAACAACTGGTTAATAATCAATCTGATTTTCCAGTTCACTCCTTAGAGGCCTGAGAGGTATAACTTGGGCAGAACAGAGAAACTAGATTTTATTATGTGCTGTATGCCTTTGACCCTGAAAAGTTTCATCCCCCAGGGGGTTTTGGAGGGGGCCTGGTTTTTGCTGTGGAGAGAAGACTTACCTTTCCTGGTTCCCATACTTAGAAAGTTTAGAAGACAAGCTCTTCACTTGAGACAAATCTTTTACTCTCGGTTCAACGTTTGGAAATTTACCACTTGTTGAATATTGCAAATAAATTCTTTTAAATTTGAAATGTTTACTGTCAGCAAATGATCTCCGTTAGGTAGAATACCCACTCACTTTTCCCTCAAGTAGGTGGGCAGCAGGCAGATACATGCCATAATACCTTGTAGTAGAATACGCTTGCTTAGAATTAGGCAAAATCTTCATTTACCTGAAGTAATTGATGCTTTGGGGTAGCCAGATGGTGAGCATACCTGTGTTTAAGGTAAGATACCTTAATTTAGATCCAGATGGTCGGGTTGAAAGAGGACGCTTACCCAAAGTAAATGACCATCTTATTCACTTTCATAAAGGACACCCTTTTTCTTTGACAAACTTTGAGTCTGTGACATGCCGCAGTGATAGAAAACAGAATGAAAAAAGGAGGTCTTTTTCTTTCAAGGGTTATTCAGAGAGAAACCATGATCTCCAAGTAAAATGGAAGGATAAAATTATGGTTCTCACAGAAAATTGCAAAAAGCTGCTTTGCAAAAATGTTGTGGAGAGCATAGGGGATTCTATGGGTAGGCATTTGATCATTTGTGATGAATGTGAATATGAGTGAACTCTGGGAGTTGGTGATGGACAGGGAGGCCTGGCGTGCTGCGATTCATGGGATCGCAGAATCGGACATGACTGAGCAACTGAACTGAACTGAACTGATATTTGTGTGGATGGTTTGATGCCTTGTACTTTTCCTGAAATGAATTAATTTCATTCAAAAAACCATGGCATTTAATAAAAATAAGAAAAATATGTTGAGAACAGCCTTACTTCTCCCATTCACTCTGCACAGGAGATATCTTTACATGAACAAATCAGTATATATGGCTTTTTCCCCCTCTATAGAGGGCTCTGCACTGAAAAATCTAGGAGAATCATTTGTTTCTGTGAAAACTTTTTGTATGATTTCTTAATGGACTTGTTTAACTCATTGTTTTCCTGTCAAGGCACACTCAGCCGTGTGGAAAATCCGAGTCCAGTGTTGGATTTTGGTTACAGTTCAAAATGCTATCAGTAAACTAAATTAGAAAATATTGGGAAAAAAGTTTCGACCATTTAATAGTCACTTATTTAGGGAGGAAAATTCATGTAATTGGTCTTTGTCTTGCTATGTTTTTTGGTCACCTGGGTAGTCATAAAGTATACCTTATTTATGAAAGAGTTAAGTTAATTTGTTTGTGTATTTTTTCTTCAAAATAACTCTAAACAGGGCCTATCTGTTCCGGGTCTCTTTCAAGCCAAGGTAGACTTGTGACTGATTTCCCTATGTTGGGTTTGCGTAGCATGTTTATTTTCTCAAACCAGTTTTTGCCACCATGTATGCAGATGGGCTTCAGACAACAGTATAGGGCAGTAATTTAGGTTTGCTTGAGGAGGATGATGGCATTTGAATGATATAAGAATGGGACTCGCTTCATTAAGCATGACTCATAAGAGTGATATAAAAAGAGTGAAGAAGAGTGTCCACCATAACCCCAGGCTCATTCATCCTCCTATCCCACCAGCAATGATCATCACCTCGTTGTCCTTTTAATTCAAAATTATACCAGTGGCTGGATTCCTCCAAATTTTCTCAAAGATCCATGCAATCCTGCTTTTTGCCACTAGAGAGTAGCTGCTGTCTCCAGCAGAATTTTGCTACAGAGGATTTGAGAGGATCTAAAGATGCAAAACACTTCTTGCCCCTCCCAGTTCTTTGGATAGTCTGAAATCATTCACAAACAGGCCCAGCTGGATGGTGGTCCTGATGGGGCTGTAAGGGTGAAGTAAGATTGGCAAGACCTTACTGAGTGGGGCTGAGCTGGGGTGAAGAGCCCCTGGATCCCCACTCCCCCCTCCCTGTCCCCAGGTGTGCCTTCTCGGTCTCTGAATGAACCGCTCGCTTATTAAGGTTCTCTGGCAGTGGGTGCACAGGGACAGGGGTGGTGAAGTCAGTTTAATTATTTGGATATTTTCTCATGACTATACAACTCAAAAAACAAACAAAAAAACCCCAAAACCAAAGGATGTGAAAAGAATGAAGTTTTAAAATTACTCTTGTTGGTTACTTTTTATCCCTTTTAAGAAGAGGTTCGAGCACTGCTGGTTGTGTTGCTGGATGGAGAAGTGTGTGTGTGTGTGTGTGTGTGTGTGTGTGTGTGTGTGTTCAGGGACCCTGGAACCAGACTGCCTGGCTTTATGTCTTGACTATTCCACTTAATTAGCTTTATGACCTTGGCCAGGTTTCTTATTGTTCTGTGTCTGGTATCCTTATCTGCAAAACAGGGATGATGATATCCTCTTTCGTGGGGTTATTGGGGAGGATATTAAATGAGTTAACAATAAAGCGCTTAGAACAGTGTCTGACAGCTGGTAAGTATATGTGGGTATGAAATACAGTTATAGTATTACATGGCTGGAGAGCTATTCTTCGAGCTGGTACAGGGTCATTTAGGTTCAATGTTGTTGCCCTAGGCTTTCCCTTATTCGTAAGGCAGTGCGGAAACGGTCACTTTGGATATTCCTTCCACTGCTGTTTGTTTTGCCCCCTAAGCAGAGTTCAAGAAGTTCAAAAGACACAGAAAGCAGCAGAGCCCTTCCACAATGAAGAAGAGAGAGAAGAAAAAGGCTGTGGTATTTCATAGCTAGAGAAACCCCATGCTTGGTCCAGACGCTGCGATAGAGAGGGTCGAGGGAGCAGAAAGAGGGTGTGAAGCAGAAGGAACTCGTAACTCTAATTATTGCCCTGCTATCTCAGCAGTGAGAAAAGTAGAAAACAGTGACTGAAGGGTCAGGAGGGTGCCTGCCTTGTCGCTGGAAGCCAGTACAAGAAATAGAAAAACCTCCAGTGCCAGGGGAAAGGCACATCAGTCATTAGCTACTGCTCCGCAGACTGTATTTGGATTCCACCAGTAGCACTAATTTATGATACTTACATAATACTTTTTCTCTTTCCAATATTAAACAAATGAATCTCAGACACTAGTTTATTTATCCTTATGAGACCCTAATATTATGACTCAGGAAAGTAATTTTAGTGAGTCCATAATACTCTTCAACAATGGTGATCAAGTACTTAGTACTCATTTTTGAGAAGAGTATTTAGTGCACAAAAATGAAACCAATTATGAATATTATGCTCTGTTTTTATAACATGATTATTCACATATGCACCACTTCCTACATACATATTGCTGGTATTATTGCATTATGTTTTTAGTTTACTAGAATGGTTATTTAAAAAAATACACTACACACTTGCTTATAGCACTGAATATTCAGCAGGAGCACTTCTCTTCTGAAATGGCAGAGTTTTAGTGGCTCATTGCAGTACATAAAAACACAGTCTAAACAACCCATTTGCCTTAAAATGTTTTGTCATCGAGTAATAATTTGCACTTTGATCAACAGTCTTCACTTTATATGGGATGTGGGTCACTTCCATGACCTCGTCACTGTCCAGTTACTAAAAGCAATTGGAGGGTAACTAGACCATCCACTGGATCACTTCTTTCAGTCTTGGGAGTTTTTGTTACTAATTTGAAACTTTTGCACCAGTAGGCAAATTGCTGTTGTGACAGAAGCGGCTTCAAAGATGATCATGCATCGTGCTGTGTGTGGTCTATGTAGGTGTGGCTGAAACAGAAGCCTTCCAGAAATGCCCTGCTGTTGTGAGGTTCTCTTGGTTTTTGGTGGGTTCCACAACGAAACATGAATCAATCTGATTATGAGCAGTGTTATGCAAATATTTGTTTCCTTTGCATATATTAACTTTATGAAAAGGCAGACTGAAAATAATGGAACAGAAATTGTTTGTATCACATACTGTAATTTGTTGGCAATATCAGCCAATGTTAATGCATTATTTCAGCTGAATCTTATCATAATGATTCGACACAAGAGGCTTGCCTAGTGAACTTCCGTAGAAATAAGAAGAAATCAATTCTCTTTATCCTTCCGAGGCAACATAGAGCTTTAAACTCTACTGCTTAGCATAACCAAAATGTCAAATAGACAAGTTGTCAAGAAATCAAGTAATTTATTTTAGATACAAGAGAATTAAAATACATGTATATTATTCCTTTTTCTAGTTATGCTAAAGTGATATTCTTGGAATAATACTTCTAGGATGTTACTTTTGGTAGTGAAATTCCTTTATGATAATAGAACGATTCTATAAAAGATAAAAGTGTTTTTGTTTGAGAAAGCAGGAGAAAAATAGATGACAAAATACTTTTCCCCATTACCTTCTGCCTCCTGCTGTTTTATTTTTACTTCTTGCTGTATTTACATATGTACTTCATATACCCTTACTGTATATTAAAGTGGTCTCTATTTTAAATTAATTTTTTGCATTTTTTTCCTACCTGGTGTACTGCTACTACTCAAACTCTGCCTCAAATTTGCTTAAAAACCAAACTTATTATTTTGTATTCCCAATCTCTTTCTCTAGAGGTCTTTGATGTTTTTAGTGACAATAAGCAGGAAAGAGGTCTCAATTCCACTACTTGAAAGCAATCATCAAATACATGCAGTGAAGATTATGTTTTGAAACCCAGCAGACACTATTGCCCGTTGAGGGCCCTAAGTCTGAAACTGGCTCTCTTTGTTAAAAAAGAGATGATCCAGGGAGAGAGAGGTATTAAAGATAGATGGGCAGTACTAAGATCTGAGAAAACCAGAGCGTGTAAGAGAGCAAACAGGACGCTAACTTAATGTGTGAGTCAGCGCCTTTTTAAAAGCTCCTTTCTGTGCCACCTGCAGTCCACTTTCCCACTTCTCCATCCGTCTCTGACCCTCAAAGTAGTGCCCAGGCTTCAAGACCAGTTCTTGACTTCCTCCTCCGTAAAGCCTTCTTTCAATTCTTAAGACAGGTGGTTCTCAGCGAGGTCGGTGCTGCCTCCCAGGGCACATTTGCAGCGTCCAGGGACTTTTGGGTTGTCACAGCTGCGGAGAGACATTGCTACTGGCCTCTAGCAGGAGACATCTAAGATGCTGCTAAGCCCAAGATGGCTCTAAAAAGAGAATTACTCATCCTAAAATGTCACTGGTCAAGAATTCTAGCCCTGAACCATCCATACTTACATCAAAAAAAGAAGTCAGTAGTGCCAAGGCCGAGAAGCCTTGCATGAGAAGATGTAATTTCTTCACGCATTTGTCACGACTTTTTGTGCAATACCTGTCTAGGCTTATGTTTTACTTATTTTATCAGAGTATAAACGTCTTGAGGGAAGGAACATATATATTTATCTTTATCTCCACAGCATTAAACACTCAAGAATGATGACCAAGAGAAGCAAATTTATGTAGATCTTGTAGCAAAAAGCTATCTAGCAATAATGTAATTTAGTATTTTAAAATCATCTCATCAAATTCAAGGACTATTTTATTTCTAATTTTTATTCATTATAGGTTCTCAGCTTGAAAAAGACCCTAAGCGTAGTCTAGCTCAATTGCTCTTCTTTTCCAAGGGGCTTGTTTTGATTTGCTAAATACTGAATTGAAATTCAATTGCAATCGTCCTCAGGTGCCAGACTGTGAAATTGGTATTTCCTCATTTAGACATTATCAAATATATGCTAGCCCTCAGTGCATGGCTATAAATATACTGTGTGTAGGAATTCATTAAGAATATTAGTTGCAGAAAAGTCACTAGATGAACTTTATAGTTCCTTTCAACCCTGAGAATCAGCAATTTAATTGCTGGCCCTTACTAACATGTTTACTTACTATGTGAGGCAAAAAGAGACTTGAACATGACATGATTCCTCTGCATAAATATTTGGTTTATTAATTTCTCATTAGCCCAGAGGTATTTAGATATTCTACGTATAATAAATTCCTACCCTTTAATTACTCAATACCAAAGACACCTTTGATTTTTTACCTAATGACCAGTACATTCTAAATGCAACCTCTCTGTTGAACTCTTATGGAAATTTCCCCTAGTATTATTAGAGTTTTTAATGTATTGTATATATTTTTCTTTTCAGGTAGATTGCAAAAGCCTTAAGGACAAAAATGATTTTATCTTTAAAAAAAAAAAATCCTGCCACATGGGGTGAAAATCTCACACATAGCAGACAGTGTCAAATTGCTCATTGACAAGACTTGGATTTCTCAGTACTTGGAAGTGAACATATTTCCTTGTATATTAAATTTCATAAGTATCTTCTTTTAAATGGCCTCAGTAAAGAAATAAGAAGCCTCAGTGACCATTTTACTTAATAAAAAAGTTAAGATTCAAGAACATTTTGTAAGACAAAAAAGCATGTGAAGAGAAAATTGTAAATGAGTGCATCTTAACAAAAAGGTACTGATATTTCATTAAGCAAAAACTACATTGCTATTGTTGTAGCCACGTGTTCTGGAAACAAACTCACTCAGAAGGACAGTGCAGATAGTGGAGTGCAGTTTATTACACCGGCGGGCCCGAGACAGTCTCCTCTTAGCCAAGGACCCCAACTAGCACTTTTGAAAATCTTTTATACCCCATGTATACGTATCTGAACCCACCGCTCCAAATTCCTTGACACTTACATAAACCAAGGAAAATACAATCCAGTTCACGTGCTATGTGCTCATGTGCTCAAACAGTCGAACAATTAGCCAATAATCAATAAACCCGAGGTTACACTCTGATTGATACAGAAAAATCTATGGCCTGTCTGGAGGAAGGGGTGATTAGTGTATGTTTTCTCCTAGGCGATGAGTAACCTAGATAGATCTTCAGGGTTCCCCTGTCTGGAGGGGGTCTTATCCTTCTGTTGTTTTCATGGGCACTAAACACAGAGTTCAGAGTCCATTGGAAAGGTGGCCGCGCATGATCACATGAACAGGCCTAAGATGGAGTCCAGGCCCTATGAATTCCTTCTTCACTCTCGAAAATAGGGAAAATATCGCCAAGATGCTAGCAGAGTTGGAAAGAAAAACTTCTATGACCAATAGTCAAAATAAAACCTTGCTTATAAATGGTGGGTAAACATTCATTTTGCTGTTTTTGAAATAGAATCACCTTTTTCTCAGACACAGAAAATGTGGGTTCCGGACCCAGCTTTGCACTAATTGCCTGTGTAACTTTAGATAAATCACTTAACCCTACTGGAACTACTTTTTCATTTTAGGAGTTTATGAAAGCTGGACAATTTGTTTCTAAGATTGCTTCCACTTTAACTTTATATTTTTTTCTAAAGATTTATAGTTAAAACTTCTTTCCTAAATATTATCTCATTTTATCATCTCAACAGTTTCATAAGGGAGGCTTAGAAATATTTTCCTTCTGCTAATGAAAAAATAAATTCAGGCAGTAAAGTGATGTACCCAAGCCTGTGTGTAGCAGCGCAGTAATGCTTCAAGATAATTCTTGAAACCCTTCTCTCAGAGGAAATATACAATTAATCTTTAAAATGTCTTATTTTCTCTGTTTGAAAACTAAGCTGTTAAGAAGTAGTCCCTCAATAATACATGTGTCATAATTTTTAAAAGTATAAGCATTTACATTTTATGGTTTGATCCAGGGATAGCCAATAAGATTCAATACACATGTCAGCCTCTATTGATTGGTATAGCTCCCTGAAGTGCTGTGTTGAGAATAATTTTGAGGCCAAGTTTGGGCTCAGCGGGAAAGTGTGTGCCATGTGAGATTAAGCAGGAACTGTGTGGATGATGGGGAAGGCAGGGTGGGTGGAGGAACGACTGTGGGGATAAGAGCCTTCTAAAGAGATGGCTGTAGCACTCAGTAATGTTTTACCAAGGGTTTGGTATTGATTTGCCTTAGCTACAGTTTTAACTAGCATTATTTAAAAAGTCTGGGGCTTCTCCAGTGGCTCAGTGGTAAAGAATCAGCCTTCAGTGCAGGAGACCCAGATTCAATCTTGTCAGACAGATCCCCTGGAGAAGGAAATGGCGATTCACTCCAGAACTCCTCCCTGGGACATTCTGTGGACAGAGGAGCTTGGAGGGCTACAGTCCATGGGGTGGCAAAGAGTAGGACACAGCTGAGGGACTAGGCGTGCACACGCGCATATAAAAAGTACAATTAACTTAGAATCTTTTCACAAATAATGGCCCTCTTTTTAAGTTAAAGGAGTGTCTGTTTTCAAGTATGTAGTTGGGGTATTTTGATTTGAAAGAATGCAGAGGGTGTTTCTGGAGTTTAAATGAGATGCAACTTTGCAGCTTGATCTGAAACCAGAGTGGATTCAATATAATATATATATGCACGTACTGACATGCATATTTACTATACCGATATTTGTTATATTAACATATAATAACATATACCGTATATAGCAAATATATACTGTGAGTGGTAGACACCAATGGTCTCTGGCTCATTCTGTGTAAATGCATGTATCATTCTAAGAAAGGTCGGAGAGGCTCTGAACCAGTGGCTGCCATTTATTACCTGCCTGCTGGGTGCTGTTCATCTGGTCACACCTTTATGTCCTCCTTTGCCATTCTGCTAAGCCTTACAATGCTTTGTGAGTTGGGCATGGTTATTTCCTCTTGAGCAGTGAATAGCTGCACCTTACGGAAATTTAGTAATCATCCAAGATGATATGGTTAAGAAATGTTGTGGAGTCAGAATGCAGACCAAGTTTTGTCAGGTTTCAGAGTCCATTTCCTTAACAAAACCAGGGCACGTCTTGCTGAAATTTGAGGACATAGATGTTTCTTAGTGATAATCCATGTCTTACTTGTATCTAATGACAACTTTTAGATTTGATTTCATTGTCTTTACTGGTTGAACAATTTCAACCAGTTTCAGAGAGGAGAGAGAGGCATACCACAAAGGAGAGCCATTATTTTCTAATACTTTCCAATAGGATGATGAGTGTTTTTCTGTCAAGTGTCAGTTTTGCCTAATACACACAACGCTGGGCTTCGCTTGTGGCTCCGCTGGTAAAGAATCCACCAGCAATGTGGGAGACCTGGGTTCAGTCCCTGTGTTGGGGAGATCCCCTGGAGAGGGGAAAGGGTACCCACTGCAGTATTTTGCCCTGAAGAATTCCATGGACTGTATAGTCCATGTGATCGCAAAGAATCGGACACCACTGAGCGACTTTCACTTTCACTGAGTTTAGAGAATTTACTTTAGTTAAGACAAAAGTTTTCTGAAAATTTTTTATTGTTGGCGAAATATGCATGAAGTGTGCTTTTGTACCATTCATGTACTTAAGTTTGGTTCAGGAAAAAGTGTCTTGTAATTGCAAAAGGATTTTATTAATAAAAGTATATAAAGTGATCATAACTTACCATAAATGTAATTGAAAATGTCATTTTCTTTTTTCCAGATTCCTTGGTATTACTCAGTTTTCGCCTACACATGCCAGAAAGGCATTTCCTTGTTTTGATGAGCCAATCTACAAGGCTACTTTCAAAATCAGCATCAAGCATCAAGCAAGCTATTTATCTTTATCCAATATGCCAGTGGAAACTTCTGTATTTGAGGAAGACGGATGGGTTACGGATCACTTTTCACAAACCCCGCTCATGTCCACGTACTATTTAGCCTGGGCAATTTGCAACTTCACCTACAGAGAAACTACCACCAAGAGTGGGGTTGTAGTAAGTATTTTACGCTTAATGTTGTTTTTGGATAATATATGCTGATATCTGGATTAACAATGACTCATTTCTCTCTTCTTCCCATCTTATATAGTTGAATTCTTTTCTTAATCCTTGGAAGGAAAATTATCTTCTTGGTGTCAGAGTCGGAGAGGAACTTCTCTTCCTCACCCAGCCTTCTTGTTAATTTAATCACTTTTCCACTCCTGCCACTCCTGCTCCTTTTGATCACCGGGTTATCTCTGCAACAGCTGTTGTCAGTTATGGGAAATCGCCTGTTTTTATTTATATGATGATAAAGCTTCTTTTTATTATAAAATATTTCAGAAATAAAGAAAATGTGGCGAATAATATTATAAGCTCCATATACCTACTAGCCAGCTCTATAGAATCTAAACATTTTACCATCTTTGCTCCAGTCTCATTTAATTTTTGAAAAAGTAAAACATGTTGGATAGAGTTGAAGCCCTCTGTGGACCCCTGCCTGATATTGTTACCTTACCTCCTACCTCCTACTTGGCCCTGAATTTGAATTTTGTCATTTCTATGCATATTATCACACAATTATTAAGTATATTATTCACTATTAAGTGTAAGTGAAGTCGCTCAGTGGTGTCCGACTCTTTGTGACCCCATGGACTGTAGCCCACCAGGCTCCTCCATCCATGGAATTTCCTAGGCAAGAGTACTGGAGTGGGTTGCCAGTTTCTTCTCCAGGGGATCTTCTCGACCCAAAGATTGAACCAGGGTCCCCTGCATTGCAAGCAGATGCTTTACCATCTGAGCCACCAGGGGATCAATCATTATTAAGTATAAGTCTGTTTAGATAATTCCATGCTTTAAAATTTCATAAAAGTGGTTTTATATTATAGATAATCATTTCTTCAACTTATTTTTATTTGATTTCATTTTTGCTTAAAATTATGTTTTTGTGGCTTATCTGAATAGAGAGGTTGAATGAATGTATTAAAATTCCCCTTCCTCCTAAAGATGAACAATTTAGTGTTTCCTGATTTTTCAGATTAACAACAATGCTCAGTAAACATTTTTGCACCTAAATTCTTCTGCTGATGTGCTAGAATTTCTGTAATGTACAAAGCTTCTTTTAACCCATAGCACCCGTATGTATAGAAATATGTGCTTAGACAGGATGTTATATAGGAAGCCTCGAGAATTCACTATCTGAATTAAATTTATAACAAAAGTCAATTGATTCTTTATGATCATTACCATTTGTGACACCATTCATTATTCCAGGTACTTTTGACATGCTATTGTCTTGCATTAATCAGATTAAAGCAGGCCATGCTCACTTAACAACTTTGTCTTCATTTTGATGGCTTATGCAATAAATATGCATTTATTTTAAGTTTCATGTCAACCCTAAAGCAAGGTATTATAATTCCATTTTTCAAGTGAATAAATTTAGGTGGCGCCAGTGGTAAAGAACCTGCCTGCCAATACAGGAGACATTTGAGATGTGGATTTTATCCCTGGGTCGAGAAGATCCCTTGGAGGAGGAAATGGCAACCCATTCCAGTATTCTTGCTTGGTGAATCCCACAGACAGAATAGCCTGGAGGTGTATGGTCCATGGGGTCATAAAGGGTCGGACAGGATTTAAGAGACCTAGCACGCACAAATTTAGGTTTAAAGAGGTGAAATAACTTATCAGAGCAAAAGGTAAGTGAGTGGTAGGGCTGCAAGACTAACTTCTTATGATATGACCCTACATTGTGGACTCTCAGCACCCACACCCCTCCTCATGCTGTATTTACCATTTTCCCTGTGTTTCTATATGAGAGTTCAGGGAATGATTCTTTCCATCCAATGGCCATTGTATCTGGTGTTACGCAAACATAACAGAAAAAGTGAATAGAAATCTATATTCTTATTCTGTAGGAAGTCCATAGCTCTATAACTGCCTAAATTTTGAATAACAGGTTTAGATAAACAAATTTTTCTTGCTATTAACTTTCAATTTAAATCACCACAGAACCCATTTAAAAAATAAAATTTGCTTGCATACAATATTCATGCCATTACTGAAGAACTGTATATGGTGAGTTAATCTACATAGTCATTAAAAATTATACCCCTAAGTACTGACTGTAGAAGGCTAGAAAAAAGACATTTTGCTCGTTTGGACTTATACTTATTTAATATGTTTAATTTCTCTGGTATTTCTTGATATCTCCTATGGAGAGATTACTTCAAGGCTATTCATGTTGGACTGTACAAAGAAAAGGAATACTAATATATATCATTTCCTTTTACATCTTCAAAAGTTGATGAGAGTTGCTGTGGGTCTCTTAGGAACATAGGGTACATTGGAAGTATTTTTTTCTTAGTATGATTTCTTATCCTAAAAATATTTTCAGCTCTACACAATTATGCTTGTTGCTAAGTGATTCATGTTTTAGGACCAGATACACCCCAATTATTTAGATGTGACTTTTATTAGAGTTAAGAATTCAAGTGATTAGTAAACATTAAAAAATTCCTATTTAATTATTTTTATGGAGAAAAGATAAAGCGTCCTACTAGAGAGCACTGAAAGACCAACTGAAATAAAATTTTTGTTGTATAATTTAAAAATACTAAGAGTCGTAAAATTGCTGTTGGGAACCCTTATTTATCACCTGTGGAACTAAAATGTAAAACCTGGTTCTCTTTTTTTGTCACCCCTTCTAAATCCAGTCTATTTTCTTTTTATTGCCATTCCTCTTTATTATTGAGAACATGGAATGACATTTCTGAACTCTTTAACAGCTAGTAGTGGAAGTTAGCTTTAGACTCTTGGGTGTAGGATGGTCATATGAAATCCAGGTGATCATTTTGAATCAGAAACTGAAGGAGTTTCCTTTGAAATATGAAAGAGTAACTTGAATAGCATCTTAATATACAGCTGAATAGAAGCAGAGCATCAAGTATGCATATTTGAAGCATCATTATTTGCTTATCAAGTTATGTGTAATTTACAAGGCACTAATTAGTCGCTCAGTTGTGTCCGACTCTTTGCAACCCCATGGACTATAGGCTGCCAGACTCCTTTATCCATGGAATTCTGCAGGCAAGAATACTGGAGTGGGTTGCCATTCCATTCTCAAGGGGATCTTCCTGACCCCTGGATCAAACCTGGATCTCCTGCATTGCAAGCAGATTCTTTACCATCTGAGCCACCAGGGAAGCCCCTGCAAAGCACTATCCTAAGTAATTAAGAAGATTAAGAAAAGTCTATCTGACTTGCTTCACTCTATAACAGGCTCCAGCTTCATCCACCTCATTAGAACTGATTCAGATGTATTCTTTGTAATGGCTGAGTAATACAGTATACTAACACATATATATGGAATTTAGAAAGATGGTAATGATAACCCTGTATGCAAAACAGCACAAGAGACACAGAGTCTTTTGGACTCTGTGGAAGAGGGAGAGGGTGAGAATATTTGGGAGAATGGCATTGAAACATGTATAATATCATATAAGAAATGAGTCGCCAGACCAGGTTCGATGAAGGATACAGGATGCTCAGGGCTGGTGCACTGGGATGACCCAGAGGGATGGTATGGGGAGGGAGGTGGGAGGGGAGTTCAGGATGGGGAACACGTGTATACCCATGGCGGATTCATGTGGATGTGGCAAAGCCAATACAGTATTGTAAAGTAATTAGCCTCCAATTAAAATAAATAAATTATTTAAAAATAAAAAAATTAACATGAGAATTAAATATCTATTAATAAATTAATATGAGAACCAAATTTAAAAGTAAAATAAAAAAATTGAAATTGGAAAAAAAAAAAGAAAAGTCTAAGATCCTTCTAGTAGAATGATTGAAGGGCAACTTTCAAGTGGAATCCATACCTGTCGAATGTTAAGTTTCAGATCAGATCAGTTCAGTTGCTCAGTTGTGTCCGACTCTTTGCGACCCCATGAATCGCAGCTCGCCGGGCCTCCCTGCACATCACCAACTCCCGGAGTTCACTCAGACTCATGTCCATCGAGTCAGTGATGCCATCCAGCCATCTCATCCTCTGTCGTTCCCTCTCC
>SJYC01061580.1:0-61885 GCA_006408675.1 Madoqua kirkii
ATAAGGGTTTAAATTTATAGGCTGAAAAGATAAACACCTGATCTGTGATAATAATTGTGTCTGATGAGGGAAGCAGAGAGATAGGCTGGGAAAAAAAGAGGGACCTCAGTTTTATCAAAAGTTATCTGGTTCTTTTATAGCCAAATTAATAGATCAGAAGCCAAAATGACAAAATGTGAACATCTGGAACTTTAGGGGCTGAATACATAAAGGTTTGTTGCATTGTTCTCTATACTATGTTTTTAAAGCTCTAAAAGTAAAGAAAAAATATTTTACTAAATGTACTTGAGTATAGAAAAAAAGATTTGAATTGACTGCAAAGTACCTACCCTTTCAGTTCAGTTCAGTTCAGTCGCTCAGTTGTGTCTGATTCTTTGCGACCCCATGAACTGCAGCACTCCAGGCCTCCCTGGCCATCACCTACACTAGGAGTTCACTCAAACTCACGCCCATCGAGTCAGTGTTGCCATCCAGCCATCTCATCCTCTGTCGTCCCCTTCTCCTCCTGTCCCCAATCCCTCCCAGCATCAGAGTCTTTTCCAATGAGTCGACTCTGCATGAGGTGACCCAAAGTGTTGGAGTTTCAACTTTAGCATCATTCCTTCCAAAGAAATCTCAGGGTTGATCTCCTTCAGAATGGACTGGTTGGATCTCCTTGCAGTCCAAGGGAAAGTCGACTCTGCATGAGGTGACCCGAAGTGTTGGAGTTTCAACTTTAGCATCATTCCTTCCAAAGAAATCTCAGGGTTGATCTCCTTCAGAATGGACTGGTTGGATCTCCTTGCAGTCCAAGGGACTCTCAGGAGTCTTCTCCAACACCACAGTTCAAAAGCATCAATTCTTCAGCGCTCAGCTTTCTTCACAGTCCAACTCTCACATTCACAAATGACTACTGGAAAAACCATAGCCTTGACTAGACGGACCTTTGTTGACAAAGTAATGTCTCTGCTTTTCAATATGCCATCTAGGTTGGTCATAACTTTTCTTCCAAGGAGTAAGCGTCTTTTAATTTCATGGCTACAATCACCATCTGCGGTGATTTGGGAGCCCAAAAAATAAAGTCTGACACTGTTTCACCATCTATTTCCCATGAAGTGATAGGACCAGATGCCATGATTTTCGTTTTCTGAATGTTGAGCTTTAAGCCAGCTTTTTCATTCTCCTCTTTCACTTTCATCAAGAGGCTTTTTACTTCCTCTTCACTTTCTGCCATAAGAGTAGTGTCATCTGCATGTCTGAGGTTATTGGTATTTCTCCCAGCAATCTTGATTCCAGCTTGTGCTTCTTCCAGCCCAGCATTTCTCATTATGATAAGCAGGGTGACAATATAAAATAAGCAGGGTGACAATATACAGCCTTGATGTACTCTTTTTCCTATTTGAAACTAGTCTGTTGTTCCATGTCCAGTTCTAACTGTTGCTTCCTGACCTGCATATAGGCTTCTCTTACATAAGGATAAAATGATAATTTCTGTACTGCTCAGAAGTAGCACTTATTCCTGTAAGAGGTTCAGTTTGGACTATTATGGATATTCCTTTGATGGTAAAGTATGTATGTAAGTGCTTGCTTCGGCAGCACATATACTAAAATTGGAATGATGTAGAGAAGATTAGCATGGCCCCTGCACAAGCATGACATGCAAATTCGTGAAGTGTTCCATATTTTTCACTATTTATAATAGCCAGGACGTGGAAGCAACCTAGATGTCCACCAGCAGATGAATGGATAAGAAAGCTGTGGTACATATACACAATGGAATATTACGCAGCCATTAAAAAGAATACATTTGAATCAGTTCTAGTGAGGTGGATGAAACTGGAACTTATAAGTCAGAAAGAAAAACACCAATACAGTATACTAATGCATATATATGGAATTTAGAAAGATGGTAACGATATGCGAGACAGCAAAAGAGACACAGATGTATAGAACAATCTTTTGGACTCTGTGGGAGAGGGAGAGGGTGGGATGATTTGGGAGAGTGGCATTGAAACATGTATAATATCATATAGGAAACGAGTCACCAATCCAGGTTCAGTGCACGATACAGGATGCTTGGGGCCGGTGCACTGGTATGACCCAGAGAGATGATACGGGGAGGGAGGTGGGAGGGGAGTTCAGGATGAGGAACACGTGTGTACCCATGGCAGATTCATGTTGATGTATGGCAAAAATGATTACAATATTGTAAAGTAATTAACCTCCAATTAAATAAATTTTTTAAAAGTATGTATGTAAGTAAGATAAATTACTTTAAGGTTTTTTTTTTTTGCATTTTTATTGTCGTATAGTAAATGTAAACTGTTTTGTTAGTTTCAAGTGTACAGCAAAGTGACTCAGTTTAAACACATATATTGTTTATCTGATTATTTTCAATTATAGGTTATTATAAGATATGGAGTATAATTCCCTGTGCTATACAGAAGATCACATTGTTTATGTTTTATATGTAGTAGTGTGTATATGTTAATCTCAAACTATTAATTTATCCCTCCCACTCTTGTCCCTTTGATAACCAGGTTTGTTTTCTATGTCTGTGGGTCTACATCTGTTTCATATAGAAGTTCATTTGTATTATATTTTAGATTTCACATGTAAGATATCGTATGATATTTGTTTTTCTCTGACTTATTTCACTTAGTATGATAATCTCTAGGTCCATCCATGTTACTACAAATGGCATTATTACATTTGTTATGGCTGATTAATATTCCATTGTGTATATATACATCTATTTATCTATGTCTTGGCTATTATAAATACTGGTGCTGTGAACATTGGGATGCATGTGTCTTATTGAAGTATGACTTTCTCTGGATATATGTCCAGGAGTAGGATTAAAGGACCATATGGTAATTCTATTTTTAGTTTTTTAAGAAACCTCCATACTGTTCTCCATAGTGACTGCACCAATTACACTTCCAGCAACAGTGTTCGAGGGCTCTCTTTTTTCCACACCCTCTCCAACATTTATTATGTGTAGAGTTTTTGATGATAGCAATTTTGACTGGTGTAAGTGATATCTTATTGTAGTTTTGGGCATTATCTAATAATTAGTAATGTTGAGCATCTTTTCATGTGCTTGTTGGCCATCTGTATGTCTTCTTTAGAGAAATGTCATTTTAGGTCTTCTGCTTATTTCTTGATTGGGTTGTTTGGTCTTTTTTGATATTAAGCTATATGAACTGTTTATATATTTTGAAAATTAATCCCTGTTGGTAGTATCATTTGAAAATATTTTCTCCCAGACCATATGTTGTCTTTCAGTTTTGTTTATGATTTCTTTTGCTCTGCAAATGCCTTTCAGTTTAATTAGGTCCCATTTGTTTTTAATTTTCATTACTCAGAGTTGGATCCAAAAAGATATTTCTGTGATTGATGTCAAAGATGTCTGTGTATGTTTTCCTCTACGAGTTTTAATATCCAGTCTTACATTTAGTTCTTTAATCCATTTTGAGTTTATTTTGTATATGGTATTAAAAGCATTCTAATTTCATTCTTTTACATGTAGCTGCTCAGTTTTCCCAGCACCACTTATTGAAGAAGCTATCTTTCCTTCATTGTACGTTTTTCATTCCTTTGTTGTAGACTTAACATAAGAATGTGAGTTTATTTCTGGGCTTCTACCCTGTTTCACTGATACATGTATCTGTTTTTGTACCAGATCCATACCATTTTGATTACTGGAGCTTTTTTATGTACTTTGAAGTCAAGAAGACTGATTTCTCTGTATCAGGTTAATGGCAGGCAATCAGTACTCTATTCTTCCTTCTCAAGATTATTTTGACTATTTGGGATCTTTTATACTACCATACAATTTTTAATATTTTCATTCTAGCTCCATAAAAAATGTCATTGAATCTATAGATCACTTTGGATAGTATGGTCACTTTAACAATATTGATTCTTCCAATCCAAGTATATCTTTCCTTATGTTTGTGTTATCTTTTCTTTCTTTCATCAGAGTCAGTTTTCAGAGTATATGTACTTTGCCTCCTTAAGGTTTATTCCTAGTTTTTTAATTATTTTTCATGCAGTGATAAATGGGATTGCTTCCTTAATTTCTTTTTGATTTTTTATTCTTAGTGCTTGGAAATGCAAGAGATTTCTCTGTGTTAGATTTATATACTGCTACTTTACCAAATCCATTAATGAACTCTCATGTTTTTCTGATGACACCTTTTATTTTCTATGTACCATATCATGTCATCTGCAAACAATGACACTTTTACTTATTCATTTTCAATTTGGATATTTTTTATTTCTTTTGCTTGTCTGTTTACTGTGGCTAGGACTTTCAAACCGATGTTAAGTAAAAGTGGTGAGATTGGGCACCTTTGTCTTTTTCCTAGGATAAGTGAGTTTTTAAAAAGTTGTTGATGTTCAGTAGCTCAGTCGTGTCCAAACTTTGTGACCGCATGGACTGCAGCATGTCAGGCTTCCTTGTCCTTCACCATCTCCTGGAGCTTGCTCAAACTCATGTCCGTTGAATCAGTGATGCCATCCAACCATCTTGTACTCTGTCATCTCCTTCTCCTTCTGCCTTCATTTTATCCCAGCATCAGGGTCTTTTCTAATGAGATAGCTCTTCACATCAGGTGGCCAAAGTATTGGAGCTTCAGCTTCAGCATCAGGCCTTCCAATAAGTATCCAGGATTGATTTGCTTTAGGATTGACTGGTTTGATCTCTTTGCAGTCCATTGGACTCTCAAGAGTCTTCTCCAACACTATAGTTCAAAAGCATTAATTCTTTAGCACTCAGCCTTCTTTATGATCCAACTGTCACATCCATACCTGACTACTGGAAAAATTATAGCTTAGACTATACCAGCCTTTGTTGGCAAAGTAATATCTTTGCTTTGTAATATGCTATCTAGGTTTGTCATAGCTTTTCTTCCAAGGAGCAAGCATTTTTCAATTTCATGGCTGCAGTCACCATCTGCAGTGATTTTAGAATTCAAGAAAGTAAAGTCTGTCTCTGTTTCCATTATTTCTCCATCTATTTGCCATGAAGTGATGGGACCAAATATCATGATCTTACTTTTCTGAAAATTAAGTTTTAAGCCAGTCTTTTCACTCTCCTCTTTCACCTTCATCGAAGGTTAGTTCCTCTTCACTTTCTGCCATAAGGGTGGTGCCATCTGCATATCTGATGTTATTGATATTTCTCCCAGCAAACTTGATTCCAGCTTGTGCTTTATTCAGCCAGGCATTTTGCCTGATATACTCTGCGTAGAAGTTAAATAAGCACGGTGGCAATATACAGCCTTGACATACTCCTTTCCGAATTTGGAACCAGTCCATTGTTTCTTGTTTGGTTCTAACTGTTGCTTCTTGACTGCATACAGATTTCTCAGGAGGGAGGTAAAGTGGTCTGGTATTCTCATGTCTTCAAGAATTTTCCAGTTTGCTGTAATCCACCCAGTCAAAGGCTTTAGCATAGTCAGTGAACCAGGAGTAGATGTTTTTCTGGAATTCTCTTGCATTTTCTATGATCCTACAGATGTTGGCAACTTGGTCTCTTGTTCCTCTGCCGTTTCTAAATCTACCTCGAAAATCTGGAAATTCTTGGTTCATGTACTGTTGAAGCCTACCTTGGAGAATTTTGAGCATTACTTTGCTAGCATGTGAAATGACTGCAATTGTGCTGTAGTTTGAATATTCTTTGGCATTGCCTTTGCTTGAAATTGGAATGAAACTGACATTTTCCAATCCTGTGGTCACTGCTGAGTTTTCCAAATTTCCTGGCATATTGAGTGCAGCACTTTAACAGAATCATCTTTCAGGATTTGAAATAGCTCAGCTAGAATTCCATCACATCCACTAGCTTTGTTTGTAGTGATGCTTCCTAAGGCCCACTTGATTTCACACTCCAAGATGTCTAGCTCTAGATGAGTGATCACACCATCATGATTATCTGTGTCATTAAGATCTTTTTTTGTATAGTTCTTCATGAATTCTTGCCACCTCTTCTTAACACTTTCTGCTTCTATTAGGTCCATGCTGTTTCTGTTTTTCATTGTGCCACTTTGCATAAAACGTCCCCTTAGTATCTCTAATTTTCTTGAAAATATCTCTCATCTTTCCTTTTCTATTGTTTTCCTCTATTTCTTTGCACTGATCACTTGGGGAGGTTTTCTTATTTCTCCTTGCTATTCTTTGAAACTCTGCATTCAGAATGGTATATCTTTCCTTTTCTCCTTTGCCTTTCACTTCTCTTCTTTCTCAAATATTTCTAAGACCTCCTCAGACAACCGTTTTGCCCTTTTGCATTTCTTTTTCTTGGGGATGGTTTTGATCACTGCCTCCTGTACAATGTCATGAACCTCTGTCCATAGTTCTTCAGGTCCTCTGTCTATCATATATAATCCCTTTATTTTTCACTTCCAGTATATAATCATAAGGGTTTTAATTTAGGTCATACGTGAGTGGCATAGTGGTTTTTTATACTTTCTTCAATCTAAATCTGAATTTTGCAATACAGAGTTCATGATCTGAGCCACCTCAGCTCCCAGTATTATTTTTGCTGACTGTATAGAACTTCTCCACCTTCAACTACAAATAATATAATCAATGTGGTTTTGGTATTGACCATCTGCTAATACCATGTGTAGAGTCATCTCTTGTGTTGTTGGAAGAGAGTTTTATTACCACCAGTGCATTCTGTTGGTAAAACTCTTTGTTATGACCATTTTGCATTCTCAAGCAAAAATGCCTTGCTTTTTATTTTTCACTCCAAGGCCAAACTTTCTTCTTTCTCCAGATACTCTTGACTTCCTACTTTTGCATTCCAGTCCCCTGTGATGAAAAGGACATCTTTTTTTGGTGGTAGTTCTAGAAGGTCTTTTACGTCTTCATAGAACCTACAGCTTCTTTAGCATTAGTGGTTGGGGCATAGATTTGGATTACTGTGATAATGAATGGTCTGCCTTGGAAATGAAAAGAGATCATTCTGTCATCTTTGAGATTGCACCCAATTACTGCGTTTCATACTCTTGTTGACTGTGAGGGGTACTACATTTCTTCTAAGGGATTCTTGCCCACAGTAGTAGATATAATGGCCATCTGAATTAAATTCATCAATTCCAGTCCATTTTAGTTAATGGATTCCTAAAATGTCAATGTTCACTCTTGCCATCTCCTGTTTGACCACTTCCAATTTACCTTGATTCATGGACCTAATATCACGGGTTCCTATGCAGTATTTTTCTTTACAGCATCGAACCTTACATTCACCATCGGACACATCCAGGGCTGGGTGATTTTTTCTGCTTTGGTTCAGCCTCTTCATTCCTTC
Source organism: Madoqua kirkii (assembly GCA_006408675.1). Lineage (NCBI taxonomy): Eukaryota > Metazoa > Chordata > Mammalia > Artiodactyla > Bovidae > Madoqua > Madoqua kirkii. Next base: position 7,298 of record SJYC01061580.1, read on the forward strand.
TAGAGCTATTTCTCCACTTTTCTCCCAGAGCATATGGGGCACCTACTGACCTAGGGAGTTCATCCTTCAGTGTCATATCTTTTTTGCCTCTTCATACCATTCATGAGTTTCTCAAGGCAAGAGAGACTTGGAAAAGTAGGGACTCTAAATAGGGCACCTTGGAAGATACTTAGAGGACCAAGGCATTGGTGTTTATAATTTGAGGAAACTTGTTCTAGGCAGCAAGATATCTGTCAGAATCATCCCACAAAACATAAGGTACCTCTTGGTAATAAGGCCAAGACTCCATTAATTCTACCCTATTCGCTTAAGGAAACTTTGGAATTGATCTTCTGCTGAAAACCCCCACTGACCTTGGTTCTTTTATGTGGAGATAGGATCGTCCCACTGTGTGGAAAGCCAAAGCAAACCCTATAATCTTTTCTTAAAATGTTTTCATATCTTCCATCAACACATTTCACCAATAACACTTCACCATCACTATTTTTGCTGAATGACTCTCAAGTGGAATGTTGATTTTTCTGTTGATCCCAAGTCCCATTTGATTTATATCATTTTCCATGTGCCCCCTCCCAAAATCTGCGGGACTGAACTAGTTTGTCTTCTTGCTCTATGACCATAAATGGTGCAATTTTTTTTAATAAAGGCATCACCATATTTCAGTCAACTTCTGTTTCAAATATGTAAATATGTCTCAAACTGAGGACTGTAATGAATTTTTTTTCTTTTTCTTTGCAAGAAATATACAATATAAATTTTATACAAAACTTATAGGCATGGACTTAAGGGTTTTTTTCCTCCCTGTCACTAAATACTATGACTATTATTTATATATTAAAGTGCTCTCTTCTCCAAGCCTAGAGGTAGCCTCAGGATACTTCTCAACATTAAACTCCAGTCTGATTCTAGCTAGACAAAATTATTATCTAAGGTGAAGCCTCTTACTGCACATGTATACAGAATGTAGAGAATCCCTTTCTTCTTTTCAAACCAACTTATAAACTACTGCATCAATCATATTGCTTGAGACTTTTTCCCCCCTTCAATTTCTAGAAGCAGATTGCCATCTGCTGTCTAGGAAACAAAACTGACTATCTCTATCTCTTAATAGATCACAAAATAAGAAATGTGTTTTCACATCAGTAAAATTTCAGGGTGTTTTTATTTCAGCATGAACAGTCATTTTACAGGTAATGTATTGTGGTAGTAACAATTTAAAACAATATAGTGAGTGAATATATTTTATTTCAGATATTGTACTATGTGTCATACAGGTATTTCCTTTTATCTTTGCAACAGCTCTATTAGTAAGTACTGTAATTACATAGAGGAGAACACTGAGGTGAGTTGATTAGGTTATTGGACCAGTGATGCCCGGAGATGGCTGAGTCTAGCCTTAGCTCCCATGCCCTGCCTTTGAACACTGCGCTACATGCTGGGTGTACTGCCGTCTCATACTGGCTCACCAAAGTCCAACAAAGAATTTTCAGGAATTTTGTACTTTGGCCTCTATTAACCATTAAGCCATATAAACTTAAAATTAAATAAATTACATTAAAAACAAAGACTATAGAAACTCTGAGTCCATTATGTCCTAATTGTTTACTATGCCTTACTATTATAACTCTCAAGGCTATGTATGTCCACCATACTTTTCTGGTGGGCAGACAGTATAACAGTGTATTACTGCATTTTTCTCCCTAATTCTGCTTTCATTGGCCTTACACAGGTGGCTTGCAATCAGTCAGAGATGGAGAATTTATGCCACAGAAAGTAGCAAAAGCTACCACTCGGGGCTTTGTCATTGTGTTTTGTCTAGAGTCGGTTGTTAACCATGTATTAGCAAATCACTGACCAGTCTGGTAGGGGTGCTTATGTTCTGTTTGCCCGTTGTTTTTGTGGTTGTGTTCTGTTCTGTTGGGTTCCTCACTATCTACAAAATTTGATGTGAGCTGAGATTTGGGTGACTGTGTCTAATCAGGAAGTGAGGAAAGTGTTGGGACTCATTACAATGTCTAGTCAAGCTGCACGTTATTAACAAAATGGGCCTGAATCTTAAAAACAGAGTATATTTTAAATGACAAATAGCAAAGCAGATAATGAGTCTTTGGGGTATAAACTGATGATTTTCTGACTCTCAGATAAGTATCTAAAATTAGACTATATTTATTAAAGCAGAAGTAAAGGAAGCTTGCAAACAAGTTGTGTGTGTGTGTGTATGTGTGTGTTTTAGTTGCTTACTCATGTCCAACTCTTTGCAACCCCATAGACTGTAGCCTACCAGGCCCCTCCGTCTATGGGATTCTCCAGGCAAGAACACTGGAGTGGGCTGCCATTTCCTTCTCCAAATGGAGCTACAGAAAGAAAGAAAGTGAAGTCGCTCAGTCGTGTCCGACTCTTTGCAACTCCATGAACTGTAGCCTACCAGGCTCCTCTGTCCATGGAATTTTCCAGGCAAGAATATTTGAGTGGGTTGCCATTTCCTTCTGTATATATGCATATACATATACATTTATGTATCATTGTTGTTCAGTCACTAAGTTGTGACTCTTTGTGACCCCATAGACTGCAGCATGCCAGGCTCCTCTGTCCTCCACTGTCTCCCAGAGTTTGCGCAAATTCTTGTACTTGAGTGGGTTGTCATTTACTTCTCCAGGGCATCTTCCCAACCCAGGTTTTATGCCCGCATCTCCTGCATCATCATTGTGCTCTTTACCACTGAGCCACCTGGGAAGCTCATGTTTATGTATACATACATTTTTATACTGCATGATTTATTTTATAATCCCTAACCAGGTCCCAGTGTCTGGGACCACTGTCTAAACCAATAATCTCTTGTTTCAGTAACTAAATGAAAGTTTTTCAAAACAAGATCATGTCTTTTCATCTTTATATTTCCATCCTCCATTTTACCCTTTGTCTTGGGATAATGTGTTAAAGTTTCTAGGTGCCGATAGATGATTGTAAGATTCATCTGCTCATCACATTCACAGCAGGCATTCTGTTTACCAGTGCTGTTATACGTTCTATTTCCTGGAAGTCTGTGAGAATATGGAACTGCGTGGAAATTTTACATATTTCAATTCTCACCTAGGCTTGCCAAATAGTATTTTAGTTCACTTTTTATGCAAAACTACAAATGAACCATTTACCACATCTTTTGAAGTCATAATGAGACAAAATATTTATGTTAATAAAATTATGTCATTGTTCATTTGGTCATTCATCCGATGAATTTTTTACCAAGTACAATAATAATATAAGCACAATAGCTCCTTTTTAAAGTCCTTACTATACTTCAGGTCTTAATATATGCACTTTACCTGCTCTGTCTTATACAAACCTTTACAGGGCAGATGAGAAAACTCTAGTTTGGGCAGTTCAAGTTACTTGTCCAAACCTAATTTTATGTAAATATCCTTGTTTCTGAGCTTCCATATTTAATACTCATGCAAGGTACAATGTAAAATGTCAGAGAAACATTGTAACAGTTATGAGTTACAAGAGTAACAAGAGTAACACAGTTATGAGTATTGAAGAACTTTCATCCTCATTGGAGAAAAGATACATGGGAATGATTACAGTAAAAATATGGGTATATATCCCTTGAGCCCCCCAAAAAATCACTTAAAAAAGGAAGAAATAATGTTTGCCTCTCAGTTTATATTACAGAGTTTCCTTTACAACAGTTTCCTTTGCCAGTGTAAATCGTTCATATTATTAAAAGTTAATGTGAGAAATCATATAAGTGTCTTGATACCTGCAATATTTGGAGAATATACTATTGTCTGGTTTAATGTGGCTAAGAAGAGACTGATCATGCTGACCACAGCCAGCAAGTTCTCTGAGAGCTCCCGTCAGTTCTCCAAGCACACATTGTCTGCATAAGGCATCAGAATTAGTAACTTTCCTCCTGAGCACATGACTGATTGTGTTCCTTTGCTTCGTATGCTTCTTGTACAGTACGCTAGAAGGTTCTCATCAAATCAGTTTACAAAATAGACTTGTATTCCCTGCAGAGATAAATAAAACAATATTATGTAAAAGGAAATCAGTGAATAAATTCCATAATCATCCACAAATATTCTTACCACATTGCTGTGACTACAGACACAAACCATAGCTTCATAAAAGAACATAAAATATTTGGTCACAGATTATGTCACTTTCACTTTTCATTAAATATACATTTTAATGTATATTATTTTATTGTACAACCTAAAAGGCTTCCCTGGTGGCTCAGAGGTTAAAGCATCTGCCTGCAATGCAGGAGACCCAGGTTCGATCCCTGGGTCGGGAAGATCCCCTGGAGAAGGAAATGGCAACCCACTCCAGTATTCTTGCCTGGAGAATCCCATGGACAGAGGAGCCTGGTGGGCTACAGTCCACTAGGTCGCAAAGAGTTGCACTCGACTGAGCGACTTCACTTTCACTATACAACCTAAAAAGCACCAACATTTGAAAGAATAGTTACGGACCAAAAATTTGTGAGAAATTAACTTCATGCCACTTTACATAACTATTATTCTCTTTGTAAATGTTCTTTATTCTGTTTCCTGGAAGTCTGTAGAATATGGAACTGAGTGGAAATTTTGCATGTTTTAGTTCTCACCTAACATTGCTAAATTATGTTTTAGCTCCTTTGTCAAATGAGGCTAATTCCAAGGACTTAATAAAAGTAATCTTTCCTGGGTTAGTTTTGACTATTTTTATGGCCTTCCAAGAGCAATAAGCTTTAGGTTTTTTCCAGAAATATGAATTTGATGGGCAGCCCATTCAGTGCCTTTGTGCAACAAAAAAATTTTAAAAAGACACCCTTTTCTCCAGGTATTTTTTAAATGTGTTTAGAAATTATTGTAATATGCTGGTTTTCACTTTAAATTTTCCCTCCTGAGATATTTTAATATCATTTTCTTTTTGCAAGTATATTTTGTTTTATCAATTGAGCATTTTATAATGACTGCTTTCAAATCTTTGTCTTATGATTCCAACAATTGTGTCATCTCAGGGTTGGCATCTGGTGGCTGTTTTCCCCTTGGAAATGGGTCATGTGTTGTCACTTTTTCTCACATAATTTTGGATCATGTCCTGGACATTGTGAGTACTGTGTTGTGGAGACTCTGCATTCCATTATGTTCCTCCAAAGGGTGTGGAGGGCTTTCTGTCAGCGGTGATTGGTTAGACACATGCTGCCAGCTGTTTCGTCTGCACTGGCTAGTAGCCCAGGTTGCCTTGAATGTGTCTCAACTGTGTCCTGCACACACAGCTTCAGGGCTTAGGAAGAGTCTTGGGCAGAATCTGTGCATGCTTTGGGGGCCCTTTCATAGATTCTCACTTTCTCTCTTGTGGCTCCTTCTGCAGGAGGCCCCAGAGATCCTTAAGGTAAGGCTGCAAAAGCCTGAAACATAACTCATGCTAGTTCCTCCTTCAAATCTTTACTCCCTTCGAAATATTCCTACCTGTGTTCACTCTTCAGAGACTTCAGGTAGTTATTTTTGTATTTTGACCAGAATTTATAGTTACTTGCAAAAGGTTCATTTAGGACTTTGTTCTTCCCATCGATTTCATGGAACAAAACGTTTTATTTCCATTTTCCAGAAACGTTGTAATAACATTGCAAAGTTATTGCAATAACATGTAAATTCCTGAAGGCTGCAATTCACACAGATTGCTGAGGATCAGGCAGTTATAGCCTGCTGTCTGCAGCAGTCCTGAGAGTACAAGCTGCACAAACATGCAGTTACATTGACACAGTCACACCAGAAAACCAACGGGTGCCATTTTACACAGATTCAAAGGTTGTGTTTTCCTTTTGTCTCTGCTTCTTACCTTCTCTGAAATAATCACCTGCAACACTCAAATGATTGAGAAATCAACCCCAATTCCAGGTAATTCCGAGAGAATTTTTCCATCACTTACTGAGTAATCCATAGCAATGTTTAATACAGAATTGCCAAGGAAATCTGCCTTAAATTAGCTGCCGCCTGCTGCAGCCACAGCTTGCAAGCTGGTACCACATCTTGTAATCCCTCTTTCCAGCTACCTTGCATATTGCTCACTGAGTGTTTTTTTGTAAAACTATCATAATTACTATTCATTTTGTAAAAATTCTATTTTGATTGCATACTTCTGATGGTGAAGACCAGCCAGGTACTTATTACTTAAATTGAGTCAAAACTTCTATTTAGCTGGAAAAGTGAGTCACTCAGTTGTATCTGACTCTTTGAGACCACATGAACTCATCCATGGAATTCTTCAGGCCAGAATACTGGAATGGATAGCCTTTCCCTTCTCCAGGGGATCTTCCCAACCCAGGGACTGAACCCGTGTCTCCCATATTCCAGGCAGATTTTTTAACAGCTGAGCCACAAGGGAAACCCAAGAATACTGGAGTGGGTAGCCTATCCCTTCTCCAGCAGATCTTCCCCACCCAGGAATTGAACCAGAGTCTCCCACTTTGCAGGTGGATTCTTCACCAACAGAGCTAACAGGGAAGACATTTAGCTGGAAAAGACCTTCTTAAATTGTGTTTCTCCATCTTCCAACTTTATTTATGACTGTGTCATGGACATGTCCTCATCCTTCTTCTGTCTTAGGTGCATGTCACTCTCTACCAGATCTTTATTACATAACACTTAGGATACTGAAAGAAATATATCTGGATTTCCACATTCTTTCTTATTTTTATCCCTCCTAGGACTATAATTGTTACAGGCTGAGTGCCATATTTCTTTTTTATTCACCATAAACACCAAGTTCTCTGCCAATATTACACCTGATTTTTCCTTCAAACCGCTTAAGTAAGAAAATTCCCTTTCTTCCATTTATATGCAGGGCACCAATTAAACACTGAATTCCAGTACTTATTTCATAAAAGATGTAGAACACATATGCCCACTTGTTTTGATAATAGGTTAATCCTATACAGACAGGGCTTCCCAGGTGGCTCAGTGAGTAAAGAATCCTCCTGCAATGCAGGAGACGCAGGAGACTCAGGCTCAATTCCTGAGTCAGGAAGATCCCCTGGGGGAGGATATGGGAACCCACTCTAGTATTCTTGCCTGGGAATTCCCAAGGACAGAGGAGCCTGGTGGGCTACAGTCCATGGAGCTGCAAAGAATCAGACACGACTGAGTGACTCAGCATGCATGCATGCATGTAACTCTATACATTACTGCAATTGCTATTAAATATTTAAAGGATGTTGATATTTAAATCAAATAGAGCATAAAACAAATGTATTAAAATGTTAATAATTTTTAGAGATTGGTTTGTCTCTTAATTGTCCAGGGGTCCCTAACTGCCATCATCTTACTTCTTTGATTAATGCACATGAAATACAAAAATAATATTTAGTTTAGGTTTTTTTTAAATTGAAGTATAGTTGATGTCGCATATTATGTTACTGGTATCAGTTCAGTTCAGTTCAGTTGCTCAGTTGTGTCCGACTCTCTGCAACCCAATGAACTGCAGCACACCAGGCCTCCTTGTACATCACCAATATCCGGAGTTCACTCAGACTCACGTCCATTGAGTCGGTGATGCCATCCAGCCATCTCATCCTAGGTCATCCCCTAATCTTCCTGCCCCCAATCCCTCCCAGCATCAGAGTCTTTTCCAATGAGTCAACTCTTCCCATGAGGTGGCCAAAGTACTGGAGTTTCAGCTTTAGCATCATTCCTTCCAAAGAACACCCAAGACTGGTCTCCTTTAGAATAGACTGGTTGGATCTCCTTGCAGTCCATGGGAGTCTCAAGAGTCTTCTCCATCACCACAGCTCAGAAGCATGTTACTGGTATATAATATTGTAATTTGCAATTTTAAAAATTATACTCCATTTATAATTATAAAATATTGGCCATATTCCCTGCATTGTACAGTCTGTTCTTGTAGCTAATTAATTTTATACCTAATAGTTTGTACGTTTAATCTACCCCTATATTGCCCCTCCTCCACCGTCCCCACTGGTAACCATTAGTTTGTTCTCTGTATCTGTGACTCTGATTTTGTTGTTGTTATATTCACTTTCACTAGTTTCTTTTATTTAATTTTATCTTTTTTAGATTCCATATGTAAGTTATAAGATGCAATATTTGCCTTTCTCTGTCTGACTTATTTCACCTAGCGTAATACTCTCCAGGTCTGTCCATATTGCAACAAATGGCATTATTTCTTTCTTTTTATGGCTGAGTACTATTCTGTTGTGTGTATGGACCACATCTTCTTTATCCAATCCTCTGCTGATAAGCATTCAGGTTGCTCCCACATCTTAGCTTTTGTAAATACAGCTGCTCTGAGTATTTGGGGTATACATAGCTTTTTAAATTTGTGTTTTGGTATTTTTTATATATATTCAGAAGTGGAATTGCTGTGTCTTTTGCTGTTTTTATTTTTAGTTTTTGAGTACAAAAATAATTTTAATCAAAACTGACTCAATAGTATAAATGAAATTCCACAAACTAGAGACTACCACACATCATAAAGCACAGATTCATCAGAGATCAAGCCAGAAAGTTTTCTGAGGGGAGGAGAGTCAGCTCTAACAAATAGCACTTGGAAGTTACCAGGGCGTGGGACTGAGCCTGACATGCGTGTGGACATCATCTGCTGAAGGGAATTCCAGGAAGAGAGCGAAACCCCTTTCTCTCTTTGTCAGTTCATTGCCAAGTCTCCATTCTTCTTTGGCACATCTTTACATGATAGCGGGAGAGTGTCTCCTCTACCTGTAGACAGCAACTGCCATGATCACAAGAAGAATTAACAGCTGTAACTCCCTGAGGTGGTGTCGTGTGCAGACGCTGGCTTATAAGTGTGGCTGGACAACCTGTGAACACTTCCTGTCATCCCCATTTTCTGAGGAGGACCCCATCACCACAGCTCAGAAGCATGTTACTGGTATATAATATTGTAATTTGCAATTTTAAAAATTATACTCCATTTATAATTATAAAATATTGGCCATATTCCCTGCATTGTACAGTCTGTTCTTGTAGCTAATTAATTTTATACCTAATAGTTTGTACGTTTAATCTACCCCTATATTGCCCCTCCTCCACCGTCCCCACTGGTAACCATTAGTTTGTTCTCTGTATCTGTGACTCTGATTTTGTTGTTGTTATATTCACTTTCACTAGTTTCTTTTATTTAATTTTATCTTTTTTAGATTCCATATGTAAGTTATAAGATGCAATATTTGCCTTTCTCTGTCTGACTTATTTCACCTAGCATAATACTCTCCAGGTCTGTCCATATTGCAACAAATGGCATTATTTCTTTCTTTTTATGGCTGAGTACTATTCTGTTGTGTGTATGGACCACATCTTCTTTATCCAATCCTCTGCTGATAAGCATTCAGGTTGCTCCCACATCTTAGCTTTTGTAAATACAGCTGCTCTGAGTATTGGGGTATACATAGCTTTTTAAATTTGTGTTTTGGTATTTTTTATATATATTCAGAAGTGGAATTGCTGTGTCTTTTGCTGTTTTTATTTTTAGTTTTTGAGTACAAAAATAATTTTAATCAAAACTGACTCAATAGTATAAATGAAATTCCACAAACTAGAGACTACCACACATCATAAAGCACAGATTCATCAGAGATCAAGCCAGAAAGTTTTCTGAGGGGAGGAGAGTCAGCTCTAACAAATAGCACTTGGAAGTTACCAGGGCGTGGGACTGAGCCTGACATGCGTGTGGACATCATCTGCTGAAGGGAATTCCAGGAAGAGAGCGAAACCCCTTTCTCTCTTTGTCAGTTCATTGCCAAGTCTCCATTCTTCTTTGGCACATCTTCACATGATAGCGGGAGAGTGTCTCCTCTACCTGTAGACACAACTGCCATGATCACAAGAAGAATTAACAGCTGTAACTCCCTGAGGTGGTGTCGTGTGCAGACGCTGGCTTATAAGTGTGGCTGGACAACCTGTGAACACTTCCTGTCATCCCCATTTTCTGAGGAGGACCCCGATTCTCAGCAATATTGTGTAGTTCATCTCCCAGCTTTGCTGGGCTGACAGCCTGTAGCCATTGAAATCTCTGGCATGGACGTGACTCAGGCCCCTGTACTTGGAGGAGGAGCTCATCCAATGAGAACAGCTCCCAGGGAAGGCTGCCTCATGGACGTGCAAGACTGGAAAGCCGGGGAGTCCTGGGAAAGCCCAAGGCATCCTTCCTTGTTCTTTGCTCATTTGTCTTTGTTTTTTCCTCTTCTCTCCTCTCACATTTGGTAAATAGGTGAGTCATCCTGAAAATATGCACTTCTCTTCAGTTTATTCGTCTCTACGTTTATTCCAAGATGAAACATATTCTTTAGAAACCAAAGACAGTATAAAAATAGGAGAACTCAGATCAAATAAACCTCAATAATTCATATGCTACATATTAGTGTATATGTTCTGTTAATCTACCTTTCTGTGATGAGTCACTGTAACACAAAACACGGGAATCGAGTGATAAATTCTCTTCAAGCCTTCGCTCTGAACGGAAGGAAAATTGTAAGAACAGAAGTAAAAGTCCTCAACAGGAAATAAACCTGTGGTCACCAAAGCGGAGGACGCAGGAATAAATCAGGAGCTTGGGGTTAGCATGTACACACAGCTATTTATAAAACAGATAAACAGCAATGTTCCCTATATTGCCCAGGGAACTATACTCAGTATCTTATAATAACCTGTAATGGAAAAGAATCTTAAGAAGAATAGGTATGTATCTATAACTGAATCACTGTGCTGTACACCTGAAACTAACCCAACCTTGTAAAGCAACTATCTTTCAATAAAGAAAAAAGCAAGGATCCAACATAAAAATTCTCCCAAATTCATACTTAGAGAAAAAAAACAAAAACAAATTGTGAAGCAATCAGTTATATGGAAATAATGTCCCTAACCTTTTCCTAAACTATGAAGGTTGTAACATTTCACGGCCACTGGCACAGCTAAATATAAACAGGATTATGCTGGGTTGCCCCCCGTGCTTGTGCTGACTGACACAACAATTAAAGAAACAAGTTTCCTTTGTAAATTACAGCTCCACACAGCTTTGAGTAAGCAGAGAGTGACATTAGAAATATTTTTAGCTTGACATGAAACTTTCCAAAGGCTCCTAATTAAGCATTTAAGTCCAAGGCACTATAATTGCAACTGCCAAAATAACTGGGAAATCATACCTTTGGCGGGATCCTTCTTAAAACTATTGTTTCAGAAACCTTACGGAAAGGCTTTATTATTCTTCAACATTCTCTTAGCCAGAGGGCACTTCTCAGTCTGCCCACTTGGTGAGAAATGCAGACGCGTTGTTGCTGTGAAGGAAACGGGTACTATAACGTGGAAGCACATACAAGGGAAAAGAGAGTGGACATCAGTCCTTGGTAACTCCAGGAAAAAGATTCCAGCCTTGTGCTACTGAATTTCACCATGAGTCAGAGGTAGATTCTGGCCATAGGAGTTCAGCTCTCAGCATCCTTGAGGGCGTCTTATTAGAACACCGTCTCACTTATTATTTGAGAATAATCTTTGTAAATGTGCTGCATTTCCAGAAGAATAGTAATGGGATTTCATGCAAAATGTTCTTCTGTAGCTCATACTTCAATATTGTTGTGTGAAGGTAATGTGCTTTTTTACAGTTGAAATGCTAAGAGCTTTCAGATTAAAGCATCAGTGGCTTTTAATGAGGATTTTTCAGGGCCATTAGCATATATGAATTTAAAATAGCTGTCATTTATCTACCATTGTCATACAAGTTATGTTTTGGTCACTGGTATAATTACCCAGATAAACCTGTGAATATTTTTAGAGGAATTTAAAGTTTAAATAAATAAATAATCAAAGTGGTATTGTTTGAAAGGGCTTCCCTGGTGGCTCAGATGGTAAAGAATCTGCCTTCAGTGAGGCAGACCCGGGTTTGATCCCTGGATCAGAAAGTCCCCTGAAGAAGGGAATGGCTACCCACTCCAGTATTCTTGCCTATTTCAGTATTGTTTTTATTGAATGTATTTAAAGTTACTAATTAGTATTATGATTCATTTTAGTCCCAAATCAAGAATTTCAGCAGCACAGTGAGTAGTTTACAGAAAAACTTGGCTGATGACTGACATCGGTGAAGTCCTTCCTGTGGGCGCCAGGCAGTGAGTGCCTTGCTCGCTGAATCACTCAGCAGCACTCATACTGTACACATTCTCCTTGGCTGAGGTGTCCAGGGGTCAGAGAGTTTAGGTGTCCTTGCCCAGGGTGACACAATCCGGAGGGTCAGAGTGGCGTTTGGACCCAGGCAGTCTGACTCTGGATATTTCTCTTCCCATCAGCAGAATGTAGATGAGCACATCCTCATTAAATGAGCCAATAAATAAATGGAGAGGAATAAATGCCTAGAGGAAGACATCAGACAACAGTAGAACATGTATGACGGTAAAGTGACAAGGCTTATTTTCAAACAAATGCTGCTGGTCATCGACTTTATGCTGAGACAGGCTCGGAACAGACCCCTGGTCTCTCGCCTTACACCAGTTGTGCCACCGCTTCTCAGAGCAGCTATGGCACGCTCCCGGGGGGCTGACTTAAGTCAGCATAGAGGTCACAAATGCACATGACTTAGCCAAGTGGCTCTCTGTTCCCACCGTATTTTCTAAATAAAAAGACTCCCCTCCATGGTCAGCTTCCTCACCAGGGTTGGCTCTGGATGACATCTGGCTGTGAAGAGTCAGATTCATCCTCTCAGTGTGAAAATGTGCTGAGCCAAGGTATTCGTAGGGATTCCGTCACAGTTTACTGTAATCACTTCCCAAATCGTTTTGAGCAATGAAGGAATTGCTCTAAAGGTTTAGTCCACTCGGTTGGAAGCCCTGGTCGGGTTCCTGCTCATTTAGATAAATGAGTTTTTTCAACAAGACCAAAATGGGCCTCATTCTTTGAAGATCCAAGTGTGAAAACCCATGCCTTGCTCGAAGTCCTCTCCGTGCTGGAAAATAAGGGCTGGAGCGGAGGGCAAGGAGGTGGGAAAGAGACTGATTATCCTTCTCCCAGGCTGTTACCAGACTGGGGATCCTGGGAAACCCCTTGCCCTCTAGTTCAGTCTTAGTGGTGACAGTAAGGAGGTGGCACAATGATTTAGAGAAAAAGGGGAGGATTGAAGGATTTTACCAGCAAAAGGCAGTGAGTCTTTGGCAAAGCCTCAAAATAGAAAGTTTGATTTCTGAACCCCCATTAGGCCCCCATAAATCTCCCCTTATTTTATCTCCCAATGAAACGGCACCCTCATTTCTTCCCGGATCTCAGGTCTTGTTCTGTGCCAGATGTCAGAAAAGTGCTAGCTAACGGCAGTTTGCCACGTGATTCACCTCTAGTATTTGCACGCGGCAAAGAAATGTTTACTTTCTTTTTTAAGTTTAGTTTTAATTGGAATATAGTTGCTTTACAATGCTGTGTTAGTTTCTGCTGTGCGGCAAAATGAATCAGTTATACATGTACTTATATGCCGTCGCTCTTGAGCCTTCCTCCCACCACCACCGCGCCCCGCCTCTGTAAGTCATCACAGGGCACTGAGCTGGGCTCCCTGCGCTACACGGCAGCTTCCCACCAGCTGTCTCTCTGTTACATATGGCGGTATATATATGTATATATATGTTCCTCTGTCAGTGTGTCCCCTCCTCTCCTTTCCCCTCTGTGTCCAAAAGTCCATTCTCTACGTCGGTGTCTCCGTTCCTGCCCAGGAGAAAGGTTCATTAGGACTGTTTTTCTAGATTCCATATAAATGCCTTAATATGTGACATTTGTTTATTTCTTTCTGACTTAACTTCACCCTCTATGATAGACTCTAGGTTCATCCACCTCACTACAGTTGACTTGATTGTGTTCTTTTTTATGGCTGAGTCATATTACATTGTATATATGTACCACAACTTCTTTATCCATTCATCTGTCAAAGGGTTGCTTCCATTTCTTAGCTATTGTACATAGTGCTGAGTAAATATTGGGGAGTGTGTTTTCCTTTTCTTTTTTGCATGTATCTTTTTGAATTATGCTTTTCTCAGGGTATATGCCCAGTAGTGGGATTGCTGGGTCTTATGGCGGTTTTATTCCTAGTTTTTAAGGAATCTCCATACTGTTCTCCATAGTGGTGTATCAATTTACATTCCCACCAACAGTATAGGAAGGTTCTCTTTCCTCCAGATCCTCTCCAGCATTTATTGCTGGTGGTCTTTTTGATGATGGCCATTGAGACCCATGTGAGGTGATACTACATTGTAGTTTTAATTTGCATTTCTCTAATAATGAGTGAGGTTGAGCATCTTTTCCTGTGTTAGCCATCTGTATGTCTTCCCGAAGAACTGTTTAGATCTTCTGCCCATTTTTTTGATTCGGTTGTTTGTTTTTCTGATATTGAGCTGCATTAGTTGCTTGTATATTTTAGAGATTGAGAAACTTCTAAAGAAGGAAAATACAGCTTAATTCTGCCACCAAGAAATGCGTCTGTTCCCCCTACCCACATTCTTCACCAGTGAGTCAGCAGAGACTTGCAAACCATCTCTGAAATGCAGAAAGAATGCCAGCTCCTTCTTTAGAGGAAGATATAGCTTAGAAATAGCTATAGAAGTTTAAATTAAACTTACTTGTATAACCAGTATTATATATCATCATAAGCAGGGACTATCTGAGGAGAACCATGAATTTCTGGTATTGTGTCTCTATAGAAAAGAACCAGGAGAGATAACCCCCGAGTGAAAATCACCCAGTTGCAGTGGAAGAATCTGAAGGCAGTGTAGCCCATGTTCAGGAGGGGCCAAGGACACTGGGGCTGTAACATTTGCTGACCACTTGAAGGGCCAGTGTGTCCTCCTCATGTAAGTTCTTCTTGAAAAATGCTCAGGACAACCTTCTAATATTCATGAAATTCAGTAGTGAAAAGTTTGCATTAATAATATTGATAAAATGTATATTGATCAGTGCTGATTTATTCATCACAAATGTAATTTAACAAGATTAGAATAAATTCTTTCTAATGGATAGAAATTTTCTCTAGAAGGAATTAAGAAAGGTGTATTCTAACCTGGCTTTGCAACTCAAATAATCCATCCCACCAAAGGAAAATAGCAGCACACAGCTTATAAGAACACCCTTCCAGACTTCAGATATCTGGTAGATGAGATTAAATATGTTTTCTGAGTCTGCTCCACTGTAAGACAGCCAAGCATGTATTGACTGAAAGAAGGAAGAAGAGTGGTCCAATTTAAGTAGCCAGATATCCAACAGAATTTGAAATCTGAACTATTAAATCTAAGTGTTCCCAAAGCAATCATTAAATACTCAAGTAAATGGAAAAACAATGATCCAGGATTGATACTGTTAAAATGGGGCAGATGCTTCTAGATTCCTCCAGAGGCACTGTTCTCAAACAGGTCTGTGGGAAGCAGAGGTGAGTCTACACAGGCAAGTGGAACACTAATAGTGAATGCCCAGCAGACAGGTTCTGAGGAGAGGGGCCAAGAAGAGCGGATGGGAAGATTCTGCATTTCTAAAATCAGATGGTGAAGCCGCGTGTCCATCACTCTCAGGACAGCCCTCAGCAGTGGGAGAGTCCACTGACCGACCACTGATCCTCCTGTGTCCTCTTCGCCTGCTCAGGAGCTTCCTCATCCCCACTCATGGGAGATCTATTTCCAGAGATTCACAGACAACCCCAGAGTCTCCACATCCTTGAATTTATAATAAACACTCAGAATTTTAAGCACTAACATTTAAGAATATTTTTCTGCATCTAAATATATCAGTCTGCTGAGTGTGCTTTTTGAAACTAAAAACTTTTGCTGGTTTTCTCATGGAATCAAAGGCCACACTTGGTTTAATGCTTGCAATATGATCCCTTGAGCAAAAAGAATTAACTTTCATAGTGTGAAAATAGAAGAAAAGGAGGAAGCAAGGAAGGGAGGGAAGAAAGAGGGGAGGAAGAGGGAAAGCTGTGACTACTTAGCTCAGGCTCTGATTTGGCTCCATTACTGGTATTTATTGGCACCTACTGTATGCACAGCAAAATCACTCTGTCAATTTCATGTGACTCCTGACAAACTCACCTCCTAGTTTTCTTGTGCGAATGGTCCTCTTTCACACTGCCTGGTTCCTGGAGGTGCTGTGAAAATTAACAAGTGTGTGTTTGCAAAGTTTGCAAAATTCTCAGATGAATGTGTTCTGTAAACACCGAAGTGTGCAGCCTTTCCAGGCCACAGCCCACATCCAGAACTTCTCTAATAAGCAAGCCAACTTTTCCTATTTGGGAGATGCTTGCCTGGGGCTGTTTCATTGTGAGACAGCTGATGTGCCTTTTATTAATACACATCCATGACTCATGGTCCAGTAGAAGATAAGGCTGCAAAGATCAAATTGTATTTTACATGGACTATGTCTCTTAACCTCTTTCATCCCTTTCAAGTAAAGTGCCTCAAATCTTCATGAGTCATGATACATTTAAACTTTTAAAAAGCACTTTCTCCTTGACTAACAGGTATTCCTTACATTCAGAAGATTTTTTCAAAGATATTCAAAACCCAAAAGTAGTTGATCACTTAGAAGTTACTCCATATATAGTTGAAATTAAAAATATTTAAAGTCCTATTGAATTCCATAATAAATGAAGACATCATAGCATTAAAATGATTATTATCAGGTTAAAGATCATATTGTTATCACCTTTTCAAGTATTTCAAACATTATAAAATAATTCATATGCACATTTTAAATAGACTTGCTGAAATCTTGCAAATTTATTTCTTAAGTTGCTAAAAACCTCTGCTGTTCAAGGTTGTCAACATCCATCTGAAATTATTAGTTCAGTGACACTTTTTGAAAAATACAATTTTGTGCCTCTTGTAATGAGTGTTGACAGCGAGCGGTATTAATTAGCACTCAGCAGTCAGGGCCAGAGCTCACTTCCAGCTGTTAATCTGGGACCAAGTCAGCAAAGACTCCTATGAGCTAAACAAGTCTGGTTACTGGTCCTTCAGTTTATAATATATCATAATTCTCTGGGTCAAGCTTTATTCCCATTTGCTTTCTTAATATCTACATTACTATTGCCATTGCTTGCAATTTATGGAAATGGTCACTTTTTGAGTAAATCAGTATGTTCATGGCATAATATATGCCCTTACCCTAAGGTAGATGGCAGATTTTACTTTATTTTTTTTTTAGTCATGTCTAA
Source organism: Madoqua kirkii (assembly GCA_006408675.1). Classification (NCBI taxonomy): domain Eukaryota; kingdom Metazoa; phylum Chordata; class Mammalia; order Artiodactyla; family Bovidae; genus Madoqua; species Madoqua kirkii. The sequence goes on from SJYC01061580.1 coordinate 24,482, forward strand.
CTCTTTGTGACCCCGTGAACTGTAGTCTGCCAGGTTCCATTGTCCATGGGGTTTCCCAGGCAAGAATACTGAGTGGGTTGCCATTTCCTTCTCCAGGGGATCTTCATGATTCAGGGATTGAACCTGCACTGCAGACAAATTCTTTACCATTAAGCAACCAGCAAAGCCCCATTTTTGACACATATTCAATCAATTTGAGATTCATTAATTTTTTTCCACTCATCACAGTTATTTACATAAAATAAAAATTATTCTGTAAATACTGTAGGGAGAAATTAATACTTTTTAAAAGGTATCTATACATGTTAATAAAGTTAAGAATATTTATGAATGGTTTTATAAAATTATATTTAATAGAGTTAGTTTCCTTGAAAATAATTAAGATGCTTTTTCCAGAACACAGTTTATATTCAAATGTAGATCAATGAAGACAGATTCTCACCATATTAATCTGTATATCTCCACAGTAGATAAATGATGGACTATAGCTATAGTGAAGTGGTGGCTTTTCACTGCTTATATAAATAGATATATATGTAATACTGCTGGATAATAAGCTCTCCCTTTCATTTCTTGTTTTGCTTCAGGAAAAATTCATTAGTAAATATCAAGTTCCTTTGTGACTTTTCTAATAATGTTTACAGTGAACTCTGTAACAAAAACTATAAAGAATGCAAACAATAATTTAAGCCTAAGACACACTTCATAATATTTGTATGAAATGAAATAATAAAAGTCTCCTTACCCAGCAATGTGCTAAACATGGCTCACAACAACTAGACGGGGCTGAATTTTAAATTTTTAGGAATTTTGTGAGCCGATTGGAGTTTTCCAGGTGACTCGATGGTTAAAAAAATTCCCCCTGCCAGTGTAGGAAATGCATATGATCAACATCTTGGTTGGGAAGATCACTTGGAGGAGGAAATAGCAGCCTGTTCCAGTATTCTTGCTTGGAGAATCCCTTGGACAGAGGAGCCTACTGTGCATGCACACATGTGAGCCAGCTGGCAACCACAAAGCTATTAAATTTTAAATATATAAATTTATACATAAAATACATTTAAAGCAAAATTAATAAATACTCAAAACTCGCCAACCCTAATTTTCTTGTCTAAGTTCCTTGTTATGTCCCTGTGAACGGATATTTCCTTATGGGATAACGTTTTCCCTGAGATTCCTGACATTGTACAGGAGACAGGGATCAAGACCATCTGCATGGAAAAGAAATGCAAAAAACCTAAATGGCTGTCTGGGGAGGCCTTACAAATAGCTGTGAAAAGAAGAGAAGCAAAAAGCAAAGGAGAAAAGGAAAGATATAAGCATCTGAATGCAGAGATCCAAAGAATAACAAGAAGAGATAAGAAACACTTCCTCAATGATCATGGCAAAACCAATACAATATTGTAAAGTAATTAACCTCTAATTAAAATGAATAAATTTATATTTTAAAAAAAGAAATAGAGGAAAACAACAGAATGGGAAAGACTAGAGATCTCTTCAAGAAAATTAGAGATACCAAGGGAACATTTCACGCAAAGATGGGCTTGATAAAGGACAGAAATGGTATGGACCTAACAGAAGCAGAAGATATTAAGAAGAGGTGGCAAGAATACACAGAAGAACTGTACAAAAAAGATCTTCATGACCAAGATAATCATGATGGTGTGATCACTCACCTAGAGCCAGACATCCTGGAATGTAAAGTTAAGTGGGTCTTAGAAAGCATCACTAGGAACAAAGCTAGTGGCAGTGATGGCATTCCAGTTGAGCTGTTTCAAATCCAGAAAGATGATGCTGTGAAAGTGCTGTACTCAAACGCCAGCAAAGTTTGAAAACTCAGCAGTGGCCACAGGACTGGAAAAACTTACTCCTTGGAAGAAAAGTTATGACCAACCTAGATAGCATATTCAAAAGCAGAGACATTACTTTGCCAACAAAGATCCGTCTAGTCAAGACTGTGGCTTTTCCAGTGGTCATGTATGAATGTGAGAGTTGAACTGTGAAGAAAGCTGAGCACCGAAGAATTGATGCTTTTAAACTGTGGTGTTGGAGAAGACTCTTGAGAGTCCCTTGGACTGCAGGGAGATCCAACCAGTCTATTTTAAAGGAGATTGGTCCTGGGTGTTCTTTGGAAGGAATGATGCTAAAGCTGAGACTCCAGTACTTTGGCCACCTCATGCGAAGAGCTGACTCATTGGAAAAGACTCATGCTGAGAGGGATTGGGGGCAGGAGGAGAAGGGGATGACAGAGGATGAGATGGCTGGATGGCATCACTGACTGGATGGACGTGCGTTTGAGTGTGAACTCCTGGTGTAGGTGATGGACAGGGAGGCCTGGCGTGCTGCAATTCATGGGGTCACAAAGAGTCAAACACGACTGAGCGACTGAACTGAACTTTTTCCCAACTTCACGTCTAGTGACATCAAGGTGGTAGCTAGAATGTGGCCAATGTGGTGGCATATACACCTCAAAAACACCACATCCCACTGGCCTATCATAACAAAATTATTGGGTGAATGTCTCTTTCTAAGGAGTCTTCATATCAGTTTATCCTTCTCCTTCTGATAGACCTTAATGAAAATGAGGAAAGGACAATATTGTACCTTTAAACCTATAAAAGTACTTTGAGATTGAATGATTCTAAACCTTCTTTCTAATTTAAATATCAAATAGGATCTCAGGCAACACTGAAAAATCTGCTTCAAGTGCAGGTTACACACTGGCATATAATTTTTTGCCATTCTGGGGGGCAGCCTGGCTGATATGCAACCCAGTCAGATATTTGTGCCCTTGTGTTGAGCAGCAGAAATGAAGATTAGTCAACATTCACGGAAAAGAAGATCAGGGTTCTCAATCTATATGTAGCTGATCAAAGTCACCCATTGGTGGGAACTTTTCAGGCAGTGCCTCCAGCCCCACAGTTCAATTTCTACTTGTTTTTACTTTTATATATTCCTGTGCATGCCTGCTAAGTCACTTCAGTCATGTCTGAGTCTTTGTGACCCTATGAACTGTAGTCCACCAGGCTCCTCTGTTCATGGGATTCTCCAGGCAAGAGGACTGGAGTGGATTGCCATGCCCTCCTCCAAGTGATCATCCCAACACAAGGATTGAACCCATGTCTCTTGCATTGGCAGATGGGTTCTTTACCACTAGCGTCACCTGGGAAGCCCAGTATATTCCCGTGTTTCTTGTAAAACAAAGACACTTTAGAGAAATGTGTATTTGCATGATATGTACATTAAAATGTTAAAGTAAAATGGCATGCATAACTTACTTTACGCTTCCTGGATGGAATGAATGTGCCTTTTGTGTAACCCACTACCAGCCAGGGCCACTCAAGACAGGAGTGTGGTGATGCCTGCTTTGTAGTGAGCTGTCTGTGCAGGGAGGGTACAGTGACCTGCTAAACAAAAATACAACAGGAGTGCTTTTATTAAAACCTGCATGCAACATGATATTCAGGATTTAAATTGGATTCTTAAATGAGTTTCCTAAAATGTAATACAGATTTTTGCAGTGCAATAGAAAAGCAACCTGTGCCAACTAATAAAGTTAGAAAAAGAGGGGGGAAAAGGTGTTACGAATGTCAATAAATGATCTCTTTCAAGCTGATTGTACTGAAATTGCAAGTTAACCAGCTACTATTATGCACAGAATATATTTTTTTAATTTATTTGTTTCTGGCTGTCCTGGTTCTTCATTTCTGCACGTGGGCTTTCTCTCCTTGCAGTGATCAGGGGCGGCTGTTTGCTGCGGCATGCAGGCTTCTTACTGCAGGGCCTTGTCTTGTTTCAGAACGTGGGCTTTAGACTGTAGACTGAGTAGGTGTGGTGCACTGACTTGGCTGCTCTGTGGAACTAAGGTCTGTGGAATCGTCCCACACCCGAGATCAAGCCCGTGTCCTCCACATTGGGAGGCGGATTCTCAACCACGGGGCCACTAGGGAAGTCTGTAAAGAATATTTTTAGTCACACTTTACTGAGACAACACTAAAGATGAGATGATCAGAATATTGTCCATGGTGGCAAAACTCAGGAAACTATGTAGCCTTAATTGATGCAAATGTCTCTTTTTACTATTATGCGACTTTACAGTTCTGTCAAAGTCTTTTTTTAAGTAATCCAAAACAATTTCCAGTGTCCACGATTGATTCTTTGAAGAGAGAATAATTGTGTGAATAAAAGTTAAAGGATTCTTTTATCACACTTCAGTCCTCTAAGGGATTGTGTGTTCTGCCCAACCTTGTTATAGTGTCAAAATGTGCAGATGTATGTCTAAATGATTTGCTAAGAAATTGGCAGTGGAAAAAAAATACATGTGCATGTATATCTATATAGATAAAGAAATATATATATATATATATTACACAAGTAAAAGCATGTTACATATATGATCAGAGTAAGGAGATTAATTTTAATTTTTCATGCCAAATGAGAATCGTCACTTATGGATTCACATTTTTTCTATTGTAATTAGATGGCCTTGAGGAAGTAAAGGCGTAATTATCATTTTTAATGTCCCTGGCCTCACTGAGCAAACAGCTCTTGATAGTGACACTTTGTACCATGGATAATGACACTCTTCCTTCATTCAGAGGAACAGAAAAGTGCCACATAAGCACTCACTCATCAGCAGCTATTGTTTTATCATCAATTATCAAGCATTAGAAAAGAAATAGCACCAAGCCTCACCCAGTGGAAATTATTATATTCTCACTAAGCCTCACTAGGATTAAACAGTCAAATCAAGTTCATGTTTTTAATAGGAAAATAGGAATCTCTGCCTTGAGAAACCAAAATATTTTTTAAAGATCCCACATTTTAAAGAAGATAAGGTAAGACTATTTGAAATGCAAAAGTTTAAGGAGCATAAGATGACTGATAAAAATTAACTAGAGACTAGGACTGTGAGGATCACAGTAAACTGTGGAAAATTCTGAAAAGGTGGGAATACCAGACCACTTGACCTGCCTCTTGAGAAACCTACATGCGGGTCAGGAAGCAATAGTTTGAACTGGACTTGGAACAACAGACTAGTTCCAAATAGGAAAAGGAGTACATCAAGGCTGAATATTGTCACCCTGCTTATTTATTTTCTATGCAGAGTACATCATGAGAAACGCTGGGCTGGAAGAAACACAAGCTGGAATCAAGATTGCTGGGAGAAATATCAATAACCTCAGATATGCAGATGATGCCACCCTTAGGGCAGAAAGTGAAGAGGAGCTAAAAAGCCTCTTGATGAAAGTGAAAGAGGAGAGTGAAAGAGTTGGCTTAAAGCTCAACATTCAGAAAACGAAGACCATGGCATCCGGTCCCATCACTTCACGGGAAATAGATGGGGAAACAGTAGAAACAGTGTCAGACTATTTTGGGGGGCTCCAAAATCACTGCAGATGGTGATTGCAGCCATGAAATTAAAAGATGCTTACTCTTTGGAAGAAAAGTTATGACCAACCTAGGTAGCATATTCAAAAGCAGAGACATTACTTTGCCGACTGAGGTCCGTCTAGTCAAGGCTATGGTTTTTCCAGTGGTCATGTTTGGATGTGAGAGTTGGACTCTGAAGAGGGCTGAGCACCGAAGAATTGATGCTTTTGAACTGTGGTGTTGGAGAAGACTCTTGAGAGTCCCTTGGACTGCAAGGAGGTCCAACCAGTCCATTATTAAGGAGATCAACCCTGGGATTTCTTTGGAAGGACTGATGCTAAAGCTGAAACTCCAGTACTTTGGCCACCTCATGGGAAGAGTTGACTCACTGGAAAAGACTCTGATACTGGGAGGGATTGGGGGCAGGAGAAGAAGGGGACGACAGAGAATGAGATGGCTGGATGGCATCACCTGCCAGGGAGGCCTGGCGTGCTGCGATTCATGGGGTCACAAAGAGTTAAACACAACTGAGCAACTGAACTGAACTGAACTGAGGAAAATTTTCATAAAATCTTACTAAGTTTTCATAAAATTTTACTAAAATACTGGATTTTATAAATAAAACAATTAGTAAAACAATTCAAGTAAAGATAAGTAATCTTTATTTCTGACAATATGAACACTAACACACACATAAAATTCACTTCACAGTCTGTAGGTCTTAATTTTATGTACCGTGGTCTAGACCAAGAGAGAATACAAGTATATTATTCAATTTGATTAAATACTTTCAATTATTTCAATAATTCTATAATATTTATATGGCTTAATGTAGTCTGGGAAGACACTCTGGTGAAATTTTAGCTCTTGTTCAGTTCTGTTCAGTTCAGTTGCTCAGTCGTGTCCGATTCTTTGCAACTCCATGAATCGCAGCACGCCAGGCCTCCCTGTCCATCACAAACTCCCAGAGTACACTCAGACTCACGTCCATCGAGTCAGTGATGCCATCCAGCCATCTCATCCTCGGTCATCCCCTTCTCCTCCTGCCCCCAATCCCTCCCAGCATCAGTCTTTTCCAGTGAGTCAACTCTTCACATGAGGTGGCCAAAGTACTGGAGTTTCAGCTTTAGCATCATTCCTTCCAAAGAGATCCCAGGGCTGATCTCCTTAATAATGGACTGACTGGATCTCCTTACAGTCCAAGAGACTCTCAAGAGTCTTCTCCAACACCACAGTTCAAAAGCATCAATTCTTCAGCGCTCAACCTTCTTCACAGTCCAACTCTCACATCCATACATGACCACAGGAAAAACCATAGCCTTGACTAGATGGACCTTAGTCGGCAAAGTAATGTCTCTGCTTTTGAATATGCTATCTAGGTTGGTCATAACTTTCCTTCCAAGGAGTAAGCATCTTTTAATTTCATGGCTGCAGTCACCATCTGCAGTGATTTTGGAGCCCCCCAAAATAAAGTCTGACACTGTTTCCACTGTTTCCCCATCTATTTCCCATGGAATGATGGGACCGGATGCCATAATCTTCGTTTTCTGAATGTTGAGCTTTAAGCCAACTTTTTCACTCTCCTCTTTTACTTTTAGACGAGGGGAAATAAATACTATTATGGAAACCAAATACTTGGAAGTACGTAGTTTTGAATTAGGAGCATATTAAACTGTAGAAATCATGGATTCTACCAGCTGAGAGATAAAATTCACCATGCAGAGTTCCACTTCTGGTATGGATGAGAAAGTAAATTTGAACTCAAGACCTATCTTCTGGAAAATCTTAACTAAAAATATTCTTTGAATTTTTCAGTACATCTGAGTTTACCTTGAGATTTGATTAATTAATGAGTATAAGATAGGATCTAGTGTACAGTATGTAATATATCTATTCCTCCCTAAAGAAGCTAAAATGAGGGGTTTGGTTATTCATGAATTGAGGAAAGTATACACACTCACTGTTTTGATTTTGAATGAGCATCTTAAGTATGTTTATTAGACACAGCTGCATACAAATGGTGTCTCTTTTTCTATTAAAAATTCTATCATTTCTATCTTTGGCTTCTTTCCTCATCCTCTTTAGGAATTCTAAAGACAGTTCTTTGGAAAAGTTAATACAGTTGAAATTTTGGCTTAGATCACAACCTTTCTCATATGTATCTACTCACTGAATTTTTTGTTATTCCAATAATTTTCAAGACAAGTGACAACATTAAGGGAGCCCTCTTCCCTTAAAGTTTCAAAGATTCACTATGTGAATTTTAATCACTTAGACAGAAGGCCTTACATAGTTGAAAGATGTGTAATTTAAGAAAAAGTAATAATAAAAGTAGGCCAATCATAGTTTTGCCAAATCCTAGACTACAAAGCATATATAGTATATACATGCATCCATGTATATATGTGAAACCAAGCAATAAATATCAACAAAAATAAAATCCAGCCAAGCAATAAAAAGTAATAATGTCCGGAGTGAAATTCAAATCAAACATAAATGGAATTACGGAAGAAATAGCTGACTGTGGGATTGTTGACGTCTCCCCATTCCATGTAAACTTCAGGAAAGCAAAACTGTCAACCTACAGGAGGTAGGTGGGAGGGTGTGGAAAGGATAAAGATGACCCAGAGAAAGTGAGGCCAACAAACAACATTCAGTTTTAACTGAATTCTCAATGTTTTAACTGAATTCTCAATGTTTCATTCCATGAAAGTGCAAAAAACAAAAATGTTGGCCACTGACCCAAACCTAGAAAGCAATGTAATGATTTTCCAAGGCATAGAAAAAATGCTTTTTTCCATATTGTAAGTGTCTCACCATCCACTGGGTGGCCCAGGCCATGTGGCCAAGGTTAGAAGGCAGGTAAGTGCCACCCAGGGAAAGACAAGTGCAGGATTCAAGATCCTTGAGGACAGACAAGGGTGTAGGAGGTAGAGCACTGGCCTGCAGCGAGAGGAGAGGATGTGCACCAGGCCAGCCCCTCGCAGTGCATCAGTCCTCACAGCCAGTGTGCAGGTGGCCCCACGCCGCCCCAGGCAGTGTGACTGTTCACACCTGCTTCCTGCTGGGGTTTGAGAGGCCAGGGACAGATGCCCCCCCTGCAGATCATGCATGCATGCATGCTAAGTCATTTCAGTCATGTCCAGCTCTTTGTGGTCCTGTGGACTGTAGCCCCCCAGGCTCCTCTGTCCATGGGTTTCTCCAGGCAAGAATACTGAAGTGGGTCGCTGTGCCCTCCTCCAGGGGATCTTTCCAACTCAAGAACTGAACCCACATCTCCTGCATTTCTTGCATTGGCAGGCTGGTTCTTACCACTAGTACCACCTGGGAAGCCCCGGGGGCCTCCTGATCTCCCAGTGAGGATGTCCAGCCCCTGCAACTCTCTCTCTTTTTGAAAAAAATGTTATTGAGTAGCTCTTAAGCATCCTCAGTGCACACACACACCAGTCCCCTCTGTTAACCTCTCAGAGGTGACAGATAAGTCCATTGCCAAGGGCACTCCTCTTAGGAGGCCCTGCCCAGGCCAGAAGCTGGCATGATGCTTCCAGCAGAAACAGAAGAAATGATTCAAAGTGCTCATGTTTTCTTACAATGAAGTAAGACAGTTTAATTCTCCTTCCTAAGGTTTTGCTGTTGTCGCCATTGTTTAGTCATTCAGTCTTGTGTGACTCTCTGTGGTCCCATGTGAGTCTCTGTGATCGCGCCAGGCTCCCCTGTGCATGGACTTCCCCAAGCACGAATGCTGGAGTGGGCTGCTGGGCCCCAGCGTTCATTTCTCTAGGGGCTCTTCCAGACCCGGGGCCTGAATCCAAGTCTCCTGCTTGGCAGGCAGACTGTTAACCATTGAGCTACCTGAGAAGTCCTTCTAGGGTTTTAAATTATAGTATATTTTTAAAAATGGCATGAGTTTGAGCAGGCTCCTGGAGTGGTGGTGGACAGGGAGGCCTGGCATGCACAGGCCCTGAGGCCACAAAGAGTCAGACGCGGTGGAGCAACTGAACAGAACTGATACTGAAAAACGAAGTTTCACTCTTTTATTTCCCTATGTAACTGATGAGGGGACAGTTTGGGGTGTTTTGAGAAAAATGTTGAATATCACAGTCAGTCATAACTTTCCCTTGATTATTAAGGTCACTTTGTGATTTTGCAACTCTGCCTGCAGGCAGAGACTCTGTGCACTCTGATCCTGGTGGATTCCACTCTAAGTATCAAATATGTTGATAAGATGGAGTCTTTGCAATTGTCACCATATTGACCTGGATAATCTGCATTTTGGTTTCAGCATAAAGCTATAACTTTAGAGTATAAATAGGCATTTGCCGGTGAAATAATCTGCATGTTTTTCATTTGTTTGCTTGTGTATTTACAAGTTCAGGGAGAGAAAGCAATGGTAGTTTTGCTGACCAAAACACTGACTTGGGATCTGAAATAATAAGAATTCTCTCCATATGTTTTAAATCAACCTGCTTATTAACAATTATTTCCTCAGAGTCTACCACAGTGAATGCAGGAGATGATACAGAACTACATGGACCCTACTCTCAAAGAGTTTGCATTTTAACTAGAGGATAAAATAGATTCCTTAATTTATTCAATAAACATCTGAAAGCCAACCATGGTCTGGGCATTGGGCAAACCCTTGGGCTGCATAAGAGGACAAAATGTACAAAACTCTCTCTCATAGAATTTGAATCACACAGCAACGAGTGAGGAAAGTGTAGTTGAGTCGAAAATGATGTGAGTCAAGAAAGGAAACCAGACAGTAAGGACTTGAGAGTCTGGGGAACTAGCAAAAAGAAGAATTTGAGTTGAACCTTGGCTAACAGAACTATGTATGGATGATACATCAGAATAAAATTAATCTATAATTTTCTTATGCATTTTAACTTTAAAATACTCTTTTGCTTTGAAAAATTCATTTATGAGTAGACAGTTTTCAGATACAGATCTTTGTTGTCTGGTGGAGGTTTAGTAGCTCAGTCATGTCCGATTCTTCATGACCCCATAGACTGTAGCCCACCAGGCTCCTCTGTCCATGGGATTTCCTAGGCAAGAATACTGGAGTAGGTTGCCATTTCCTTCTCCAGGGGATCTTCCTGACCCATAGACTGAACCTCAGTCTTCTGCATAGCAGGAGGATTCTTTAACAACTAAGCCACCAGAGAAGTCATAGATAACTTTTGTTGGTGATGATGATGGTGGTTTAATACTGATCTACAGTTTATAATTTTTCTGTATCAAATATATAGAAGGCAGCTTCACCAACCATCATGAAATTCTCTCTGCTTATTAGGTGCATGACAGCCACTGAAGAAAGTGGTTTCTATTGGCTGTGTCCTGCCCCTCTACAGCATCATCTAAGATTAACGGCCTTAAACCACCCTTTCTCAATACATTCAACTTCTTTCTCCAAGAGTGCAAACTTCTGGTGAAAGTGCAAGAACAGCATTCCTGGAGAGAAGTACCGTTGCTCGTCCAAATTGGAGTGGTTTTCCTACATTTACAGAATTTCCTATCCACCTTCCCTCCTTTCAGGGCAGAGGAAATATCACAGACCCACTTAATGTGTATGTCTGTTATAACTGAGCATGCACACCAAGTCATTCATAACCATAAAGCCAGAAAATGGCCTTTCTCTTTCAAGAAAGAGCCAATCTCTAATATTTCTAGATTCTATCATTGAAGCATATATTTAGCCATTGAATATATTTACAAACAAACAGTCTTCAGATGCACATAGACATTTTTATTTTTTATTACTCCATTTCCCTTTCACATCTGCCTTCAACACCAACACCTCCCAAATCATAAACTCCATGAGTATATAAAAACAAAGCTTCCTTCTGGATTCTTGTCTGTCTCCAAGATGGATCTATCATTCATTGGCTCATTCTTGGCTTTTGGTCACTTATAGTCCATGTATGCAACAAGTAATTTGTTGGAGGGGATGTTGAATAAAGGGCGTAGTGTCGTGTTGGAACTGTTGAGTATCATGTTGGTTACTGTTCTGTAAGCACTGCTGCATTTCCAGAGGTCTCAGCAACTGAATCAAAGTGCTTTGCTCTCAAGAAGAGTCTGGCCATACTTGACCAAACAATAGCATTTTATTTGATCACAAAACAAGAAGTTCACAGACAGTCTATATCCAAAGTTAGTCCAGTAGACAGAACCTGGGATTCAGCTTCTCTGTGACTCTCTAGTTCTCACCTCATGGTGACAAGATGGCTGCTACATATCTGAGCATCTTGTCCTCATAGAACATCAGTAACAGGAAGGGGGAGAGGGCTTATCTCTTTTTCCTGTTTCTCAGTCTCTTTCTCTCCTTTTTGAATCCATAGATATTCTGTCCTGGAAGGCTGTCTAGCACACTTTCCTTTCACTTTTGTCAGTCAAAATTGGATCGCATTTCCATGACTCAGTGCAAAGAAGGTCGAGGAAGCAAGTTCAGCTTCTATGGCAGCAGGTGGGCTACGCTGGAAAGAACAAAGTGTAGACACTTTGTAGCTTGGCAGAGACAGTTTTAAATTTTTATTTTATTGAAGTACACTTGATTTAAATGTATTAAATTCTACTATACATTAAAGTGATTATCAGTTAAACATGCATATTCTTTTTCATATGTTTTTGCCTTATGGTTTATCAAAGGACACTGAATACAGTTCCTTGTACTGTACAGAAAACCTTGTTGTTTATGAATACACATTTTAACAGCTATGAAAATGTAGACGTCCGTGGGCCTTTTAAAGTTCTCTTTTGGCTCAGACGGTAAAGCATCTGCCTACAATGCAGGAAACCCAGGTTTGATTTCTGGGTCAGGAAGATCCCCTGGAGAAGGAAATAGCAACCCACTCCAGTACCCTTGCCTGGAAAATCCCATGGATGGAGAAGCCCGGTAGGCTACAGTCCACGGGGTGGCAAAGAGTCGGACACGACTGAGCAACTTCACTTTCACCCATGTGTTTGGAGTAATGATCTTAATGATAATGTTTTATTCTTAATATCTGTATGTCTTTGTCCGTAGAAATTTATTTCAAATAATTTGCATTTCCTCAATAAAACAAGTGTTCCTATGTCTCTGTCATTTGATACCCTTTTTCAAGGAAAAAAGCTGTTTTCCTGACACGTTAAATTTTTACTGAGTTTGACCTCTTTGTTTTTGTTAGTGTTTAGTCACTAAGTCCTGTCTGACTCTTTGCAACCCCATGGACTGGAGCACTCCAGGCTTCCCTGACATTCATTTAGCTCCCTGAGTTTGCTCATACTCATATGTGTTGATGATGCCATCCAACAATCGCATCCTCTGTTGCCCCCTTCCTCTCAATTTTTCCCATGGGTTTTTTCCAATGAGTTGGTGCTTCACATCAGGTGGCTCAAGTATTGGAGATTTAGCTTCAGCAGTAGTCCTTTCAGTGAATAGTCAGGACTGATTTCCTTTAGGATTGACTGGTTTGATCTGCCTGCTGGTCTGAGGGACTCTCAGGGGTCTTCTTTAGCATCAACAGTTCAAAAACATCAATTCCTTGGTGCTTAGCCTCTTTATGGTCCAAATCTCATATCTGTATATGACTGTTGAAAAATCATAGTTTTGACTAGACAGACCTTTGTTAGCAAAGTGGTGTCTCTGCTTTTTAATACACTGTAGGTTTGTCATAGCTTTTCTTCCAAGGAGCAAGTGTCTTTCAATTTTGTGGCTGCATTCACAATCCACAGTGATTTTGGAGTCCAAGAAAATAAAATCTGACACTGTTTCTACTTTTTCCTCATCCATTTGCCATGAAGTGATGGGACCGAAGGCCATAATCTTCATTTTTTGAGTGTTGAGTTTTAAGCCAGACTTTTCACTCTCCTCTTTCATCCTTATCAAGAGGCTCTTTATTTCTCTTCACTTTCTGCCATTAGGGGGGTATCATCTGCATATCTGAGATTGCTGATATTTCTCCCAGCATTCATGATTCCAGCTTGTGATTTATCCAGATTGGCATTTTGTATGATGTACCCTATATAGAAGTTAAATAACCAGGGTGACAATATACAGCTTTTCCCACTGTTGAACCAATCCATTTTTCCATGTCCAGTTCTAACTGTTGCTTCTTGACCTGCATACAGGTTTCTCAGGATGTAGGAAAGGCAGTCTGGTATTCCCATTTCTTGAAGAATTTTCCACAGTTTGTTGTGATCCGCTCAGTCAAAGGCTTTAGTGTAGTCAGTGAAGCAGAGGAGGAGATGGTTGGATGGCATCACCGACTCAATGGACATGAGTTTGAACAAGCTCCAGGAGTTAGTGATAGACAGGGAAGCCTGGCATGCTGCAGTCCATAGGTCACAAAGTGTCAAACACAACTGAATGACTGAACTGAACCTAACTGAAGCATAAGTAAATGGGTTTTTTTGGAATTTCTTTGCTTTTTCTATGATCTGATGGAATCCAATCCAAGAATCCAATTGTTGGCAATTTGATCTCTGGTTTCTCTGCCTTTTGTAAATCCAGCTTGTACATCTGGAAGCTTTCAGTTCACAGACTGGTAAAGCCTAACTTGAAGGATTCTGAGTATTACATTGTTAGCATATGAGATGAACACAGTTGTTCAGTAGTTTGAGCATTCTTTGGCTTTTCCCTTCTTTGGGATTGGGATAAAAACTGACCTTTTCCAGTCCTGTGATCACTGCTGAGTTTTCCAAATTTGCTGCCATATTGAGTGCAGCACTTTCACAGCATCATCATTTAGGATTTGAAATAGCTCAACTGGAATTCCATCATCTCCACTAGCTTTGTTCATAGTGATGCTTCCTAAGGCCCACTTGGCTTCACGCTCCAGGATGTCTGGCTCTAGGTGAGTGATCACACCATCGTGATTATCTGGATCATTAAGACCTTTTTTCTAAAGTTCTGTGTATTCTGGCCACCTCTTCTTAATCTCTTCTGCTTCTGTTAGGTCCTGGCCATTTGTTTCCTTTACTGTGCCCATCTTTGCATGAAATGTTTTCTTGGTGTCTCCAATTTTCTTGACGAGATTTCTAGTCTTTCTCATTCTATTGTTTTCCTCTATTTCTTTGTATTATTCAGTTAAGAAAGCTTTCTTATCTCTCCTGGCTATTCTTTGGAAAGAACTCTGCATTCAGTTGGGGATATCTTTCCTTTCCTGCTTGCCTTTCCCTTCTCTTCTTTTCTCAGCTATTTGTAAGGCTTCCTCAGGTAACCGGTTTGCCACACCACAGCTGTGAGCCGTGGTGTGCTGGACACAATGTGTATTTATATTTCCCAGGTCTTCTGAAAGTGGCAACCTTCGAAATGTGATTTTTACATATACAGACATTCAGGACAGCATGAAAACTGGTGAAGTCTGCGTTGTGTCTACAGTTTAATTAACTGTATCTTGCCAGCGTCAATTTGATTTTGATAAAGTATTGTAATTACTTAAGACTGTCATTGGGGGAAGCTTAGTGAAGTGTTCACAGAACCCCTCAATACTACTTTTGCAACTTCTGTAAGTCTATATTTATTTCAGAATTAAAGGAAAAATTAAGGTGTTTTGTCATTCTCATCTTTCTTCAGATTAAGCACATTTATGCCTTATAAATTTGAGGCTTATATACTCAGTGCATAAACTTCCTCATTAAAATTTTTTAAGACTCTCTTATGATAATGAAGTTTATTACATTAGAGTCCTATAGTAATCACAAAGTGTCCCTTTTAACCACATGAAAGTGAAAGTGTTAGTTGCTTAGTCTTGCCCGACTCTGCGACCCCATGGACTGTAGCCTGCCAGGTTCCTCTGTCCATGGGATTCTCCAGGCAAGAATACTGGAGTGGATTGCCATTTCCTTCTCCAGGAGATCTTCCCGACCCAGGATCTCTCACACTGCAGGCAGATTCTTTACTGTCTGAGTCACCAGGGAAGCCCCTTTAATCACATATGGCCTTCTATCCTTCTACATAATGTTGTAAGAAAAAATTCCCATCATTGGCACTTAAAGTGTCTTACGGTAGAAATAATACTGGGTTTTTAAAAACATGGATAACAACCATTTTCTAATTTTTGTATGTAGAAATCACTGACAAATAATTTTTAATTGTTGTACCCACATTTTTCAATTTTTCTTTCACATTTACTTCATCATTCATTGCTCCTTCCAAGGTGAATTTATCTTTGCTTCTCCTAAAATGTCTAAGCTGTGTGCTCATTTGTATATCTTTGTGCCTGCCTCCCTCGCTTATTTTGAAAAACCTGTTTGTCTTCCTCTTCTACTGTGTTTTTACCATTTTGGATTCTTATGGATCAAAAAAAATCTTTTTTTCTTCTTGTGTCTCTGCCTTCAGTAATTATTGAACTTCTTCTCTGTGTTGGATACTGGCTAGGACACAGAGGCAAGATGATGCCCTCTTCTGAAAAGCCAAGGTCCAAGGGAGAAAGAAAGACAAGTCCTCAGACAAAATGATCTGAGGTTTACAACGCTAAGTGTCATACGCCTGGTGACCCTTCCGCAGCCTCACCGCCTTTTCTGTTCTCTCCTGCCTTCCTCAAAAGTGCCACCTGCAAGGTAGCAGAATGTTGCTAATGCTTGAGCTCCAGTCTGCTTTAAACTTCAGTTCCAACTGATCATTTTGACAAGATCTTTGGAAAGTACATGGCCTTCCTTGGGCAAAAATGGTTTTTTAAAGCCCTAACATCCAGGCAATGGAGTCTTAGAGTCACTCTTGCTCAGTGAGTCAGTTTGACTTACTTTGTTACTTACTTATCTTTTCGAAGCTTCAATTTCCTCATATGCCAAATAATGGGGATAATAATACGCAGTTCTGAGGATTCTGTGAAACGTCTATGGAAAACATTTAATGCAAAACTAAAAATTAATTAATATGCATCCCTGTGCATATTATTTTGCTCTTTCTAAAAAATTTTTCAGGATTAGTGACTTTTACAGAGTCCATTTATTCATTTTCCACTGTTAGAATGTTAAACAGTACGCACATTCCCTGTAAAATCCATGCTTTCCAGGTAGAATTCTTCCTTCAAAACATTATCGTGTTTCATACATTGGGATATGAATTCAGTTCCTGTGATCTTTCATCCTGTTTTGTATTAGTAGTAATGTATTTCTGGCTCACTGCTGCCCTCAGGGCCCTGTAGTCTGTGCATCTGTCTTCCTCTCTGTCTCTGTGTGTCTGTGTGTGTGTCTTTTGAGGCATAGAGACAAGGAAGAGGGATCAGACTCCACTTGCAGTGGTTTTCCCTTTGGTTGTCTTTTCTGCTCATTTCATGGAGATTGGTATTGACGTGCACAATACTAGCAGCTTCGTGTGAAGCAGATTGGGGTAAAGAGCTCCCCTTTTCAGACAGTGGCATAAGTATTGCTACTCAGCCTCCTAAGGTATCCCCAGGCTCATCGGATCATGAGTAATCCTAAGTAAAGGGTGGCCATGAAATCATTGGAAATCTTTCTTGGAAGGGCCCACGTGGAGAAGCAGCCAGACAGGAACACAGTACGTGCCTCATAAATTTCCCTTTTTATTAATAATGACCCAGAAGAAAGCAGATGGTATTAACCAGGCAGACCAACCAGCAAAATTCCCAAAACAGAAAATAAACATCAGAGATCCCTTGAAAGGATAGTTTGAAACACAAGTAAATTCTCAGAGGGCCAGCAGCAAAATTGAAAAAGCCGGAGAACCAGAGAGGGCATGGGGAGAGTGAGATGAATTGGTGGGTGTCACCCTTGGAGTGCCTGGAGCGCCCCAGGATTCCAGAGTTCAGTGGCCAGGAGGACGCGCCCGACTGTCCCCAATTCAGGGTCTCCAAGAGAGACTCCCCGAGACTCAGCCCTGACACCCTCTGAGCCCTGGTGTGGTTCTGACTGCCTCTGTCCGAAGCCCCCCGATTGTGAGCCGAGATGCAGGTGGAGTCGCTGAGCTTCAGGCCTGGACCGAGTTTCACAGCCGGATTGTGAAGGCTTCTTCTGAACAGAGGCCCCCAGATGGCTTACGTTTCAGGTCCCACAAAATGTGGACGCACCTGCTGTTGTCAGATCGAGAAACTCAGTTCAACCAGCTCAAGGAGCTCATCTCTGGTGGGGCCTTTGTTCTGTGCCCACCTTGATTCCTCCCTCTGCCCCCCTGTCCTGCCTGCCCGTCCCTCCCCACCCACCCTGAGATCCTGGGCTTGCCTGGCCTGTGGGCTGCAGTGGTGCTGAGTCTGGCTCCGACTCTTCATGAACTCTCAAACCAAACCCATGCAGGCAAATGACTGACTCCCGTTCTCCTGACACTGAGTTCCAGGCAGGCGCTGGCAGTCTAGCCCCAGATCACCAGAATCCCTTCAGCTGTTGACTGTGACCAGCTGGGGGCCTGTCCTGAGTGGGGGAGGCCTGCCTTGGGTTATGGGAGGTGCAGGACTGTTCTGGGCCAGGGGGTCTGTCCTGGGGGAGGAAAAGCAGGCTCTCTAAGGAGGTGCCAGTGACTGGGAGTAATGTCACATCTACTGGATTGAAAAGGGAAGCTGACCCAGTGTTTGTAATCTACTCAAGATGCATTGATCTCTGGACCAGGGAATGCAATAGTGCATGGCTGGCTTTCTGTCTGCTTTCCTGAAGTCTTTCTGTTTAGATATTTAATAACTTTAGAAATGCTCAGCAAATAGCTTCCAAAACACATTGATGCTAATTTGCAGTGTTTTGTGAGCTCATGCCAGTGTGTCAGCAGCCTTCCAGCAACTCTGTTAGGCTAGGGGAAAACCCAACCAATGTCTCTACATATCTAAAGATAGTCACGCTTTTTTTTTTTTTTCCTTTCCCCTCTCAGCTAAATACCTTTGTGCTGTTATTCATAGGCTCATAGCCAAAAAAAGAGAAGTGGTGTTATTTTCTGGAGAATGCAGGCTAGAAACTGCAAGCGGCTCATGGCAGCTGATTGACTCACATGATTTTTTGTGTTTGAACACACTCTACAATGTGCAAAGAGTGCATTTCTCAGCAAGCAGGCATGTCTTAAACATAGCAGATGGGAACAGAGGTCAAACATGACCCCAGACTTCTAGAAAAATCAGTCTTCCTGGTATCTTTGTTTGTACCTTTGTATTGAACACCCACAGAGAGACTGCAGCTTTTCCAGACCCTTTTAGACATATTAAACAGAGGGCCAGCAGCAAAATTGAAAAAGCCGGAGAACCAGAGAGGGCATGGGGAGAGTGAGATGAATTGGTGGGTGTCACCCTTGGAGTGCCTGGAGCGCCCCAGGATTCCAGAGTTCAGTGGCCAGGAGGACGCGCCCGACTGTCCCCAATTCAGGGTCTCCAAGAGAGACTCCCCGAGACTCAGCCCTGACACCCTCTGAGCCCCTGGTGTGGTTCTGACTGCCTCTGTCCGAAGCCCCCCGATTGTGAGCCGAGATGCAGGTGGAGTCGCTGAGCTTCAGGCCTGGACCGAGTTTCACAGCCGGATTGTGAAGGCTTCTTCTGAACAGAGGCCCCCAGATGGCTTACGTTTCAGGTCCCACAAAATGTGGACGCACCTGCTGTTGTCAGATCGAGAAACTCAGTTCAACCAGCTCAAGGAGCTCATCTCTGGTGGGGCCTTTGTTCTGTGCCCACCTTGATTCCTCCCTCTGCCCCCCTGTCCTGCCTGCCCGTCCCTCCCCACCCACCCTGAGATCCTGGGCTTGCCTGGCCTGTGGGCTGCAGTGGTGCTGAGTCTGGCTCCGACTCTTCATGAACTCTCAAACCAAACCCATGCAGGCAAATGACTGACTCCCGTTCTCCTGACACTGAGTTCCAGGCAGGCGCTGGCAGTCTAGCCCCAGACACCAGAATCCCTTCAGCTGTTGACTGTGACCAGCTGGGGGCCTGTCCTGAGTGGGGGAGGCCTGCCTTGGGTTATGGGAGGTGCAGGACTGTTCTGGGCCAGGGGGTCTGTCCTGGAGGAGGAAAAGCAGGCTCTCTAAGGAGGTGCCAGTGACTGGGAGTAATGTCACATCTACTGGATTGAAAAGGGAAGCTGACCCAGTGTTTGTAATCTACTCAAGATGCATTGATCTCTGGACCAGGGAATGCAATAGTGCATGGCTGGCTTTCTGTCTGCTTTCCTGAAGTCTTTCTGTTTAGATATTTAATAACTTTAGAAATGCTCAGCAAATAGCTTCCAAAACACATTGATGCTAATTTGCAGTGTTTTGTGAGCTCATGCCAGTGTGTCAGCAGCCTTCCAGCAACTCTGTTAGGCTAGGGGAAAACCCAACCAATGTCTCTACATATCTAAAGATAGTCACGCTTTTTTTTTTTTTTCCTTTCCCCTCTCAGCTAAATACCTTTGTGCTGTTATTCATAGGCTCATAGCCAAAAAAAGAGAAGTGGTGTTATTTTCTGGAGAATGCAGGCTAGAAACTGCAAGCGGCTCATGGCAGCTGATTGACTCACATGATTTTTTGTGTTTGAACACACTCTACAATGTGCAAAGAGTGCATTTCTCAGCAAGCAGGCATGTCTTAAACATAGCAGATGGGAACAGAGGTCAAACATGACCCCAGACTTCTAGAAAAATCAGTCTTCCTGGTATCTTTGTTTGTACCTTTGTATTGAACACCCACAGAGAGACTGCAGCTTTTCCAGACCCTTTTAGACATATTAACCTTTCAGAGAAGTAACCAGAGAACTCAACACAAACAGGATCCAAAAAGCCTGTCCTCAGAAGGCAAGATGTGTCAGCCTAACACCACATATCATACCCTCTTTGAAAGTGAAAGTCGCTTAGTTGTGTCCGACTCCTTTAGACCCCATGGAATATACAGTCCATGGAATTCTCCAGGCCAGAATACTGGAGTGGGTAGCTTTTCCTTCTCCAGGGGATCTTCCCAACCCAGGGAAATGTTTCCTGGATCCTATTGTCTTTTCTTAGTGTTGCATTCCTAAAATTCACATTTTTAGAATTCCTGTTTTTGCATATGATTGCACAATTTTTTTTTCTCATTAAACCCTATGCACTTTATTGAAAAGACTTTAAAAGACTTAGGGAAAGGCAAATTTACCTGCTAAGGGAGCCAGCTACACAACAATTCTAGGAACTAATTAAAACTAATGTTTGAAAATAGTTCAATGTTAGATAAGCAGGAATAGGTGGACTGGACCCAAAGAAGACTTATTAAATTCCATCTGGACAAGAATTCCTGTTTTTGCATATGATTGCACAATTTTTTTTTCTCATTAAACCCTATGCACTTTATTGAAAAGACTTTAAAAGACTTAGGGAAAGGCAAATTTACCTGCTAAGGGAGCCAGCTACACAACAATTCTAGGAACTAATTAAAACTAATGTTTGAAAATAGTTCAATGTTAGATAAGCAGGAATAGGTGGACTGGACCCAAAGAAGACTTATTAAATTCCATCTGGACAACAAAGTAGGCCATCAGTTTCTTCCAGATATAGGTATAATTATTTATGTAGCAAATACTTCTTTAAGGTTTATTCTTTAATTTTGTTAGGGTGTCTAGTTAAAAAAAATAAACTTCTTTAAATCTATGGATAAATATGGTAGCAAAATATTACATCTCAAAATATCAAACATTCAAATTCATATTACACAAAAACAAGTATTCTGTGTTGTAAGTTCAGTTCAATTCAGTCACTCAGTTGTATCTAACTCTTTGCGACCCCATCAACCACAGCACACAAGGCCTCCCTGTCCATCACCAACTCCCGGAGTCCACAAAAACCCATGTCCACTGAGTTGGTGATGCCATCCAACCATCTCATCCTCTGTTGTCCCCTTCTCCTCCCACCTTCAATCTTTCCCAGCATCAGGGTTTCTTCCAATCAGTCCATTCTTCGCATCTGGTGGCCAAAGTATTGGAATTTAAACTTGAGCGCCAGTCCTACCAATGAATATTCAGGACTGATTTCCTTTAGGATGGACTGGTTTGATCTCCTTGCAGTCCAAGGGACTCTCAAGAGTCTTCTCCAACACCGCAGTTCAAAACCATCAATTCTTCGGTGCTCAGCTTTCTTTCTGCTCCAACTCTGACATCCACACATGACTACTGGAAAAACCATAGCTTTGACTAGATGGACCTTTGATGGTAAAATAATGTCTCTGCTTTTTAATATGCTGTCTAGGTTGATCATAGCTTTCCTTCTAAGGAGCAAGGGTCTTTTAATTTCATGACTGCAATCACCATCTGCAGTGATTTTTGGAGCCCCAGCAAATAAAGTCTGTCACTGTTTCCATTGTTTCCCCATCTACTTGCCATGAAGTGATGGGACCAGATGCCATTATCTTAGTTTTCTGAATGTTGAGTTTTAAGCCCACTTTTTACCTCTTCTCTTTCACTTTCATCAAGAGGCTCTAAAGAGAGGCTCTAAAGAACTAAAGTTTTTTCTTCCCTTTCTGCCATAGGGTGGTGTCATCTGCATATCTGAAGTTATTTATATTTCTCACAGCAATTTTGATTCCAGCTTGTGCTTCATCCAGCCCAGAATTTCACATGATATACTCTGCATATAAGTTAAATAAGCAGGGTGACAGTATACAACCTTGACTTACTCCTTTCCTGATTTGGAACCAGTCTATTGTTCCATGTCCAGTTCTAACTGTTGCTTCTTGACCTTCATACAGATTTCTCAGGAGGCAGATCAGGTGGTTTGGTATTCCCATCTCTTGAAGAAATTTCCACAGTTTCTTGTGATCCACATAGTCAAAGGCTATGGCATAGTCAATAAAGCAAAAGTAGATGCTTTTCTGGACTCTCTTGCTTTTTTGATGATCCAGCAGATGTTGGCAATTAGATCTCTGGTTTCTCTGCCTTTCATGGGAGGATGGAGAGGGGTTCAGGATGGGGAACATGTGTATCCCTGTGGCGGATACATGTTTGGTATGGCAAAACCAATACAAGAATGTAAAGTAATTAACCTCCAGTTAAAATAAATAAATAAAACCAGCTGGAACATCTGAAAGTTCACAGCTCACATACTGTTGTCATATAGAGTGAAGTAAGTCAGAAACAGAAAAACAAGTATCATTTATTAGTGTGAACTTTCTTTTGATCACCACTTTCTCCTAACAGGAGACAGACTGTGTCTGCATCCACTGTGGAGTGGCTCACTCAGATATCAAAGACAGGTCTACACCCGGCTGCCCACATGCATAAATGCTTGTATCTCAATCTCAACTATCATTCTCACCTCATATGCTTGACTTATAGTTTCCTCATTACTATGCCCCTTCTCTTGTACTTAACATCTGCTTGAGGTGCAGTACATGCAAATTTATTTGTAAAATAAATTTAAAATAAATAAATTAATTTTAAATAAAGTTACAAATGGCTATCCTAGTATTATCCTTTATAACCTAATGCCAATTCCAAACTACCAGTCTCTCCCCAGAGCAGTGTTTGCTCACTAAGAAAATCTGGGTCAGCACCTGACCTTAGTTAAGCTGCTTCTCTTTCTTTTATCTGTTTGTCTTCTTTTTTTCCCCCTGAGATGTTAGCCTGCTTGTTTGCAAAAGAATCTGATAGTCTCACAAGGTAACAGTTATTAAACATTGAAATGTTAGCTGTAGCCCAAGCTTGAATGAATTTGACTTTACAAAGACAAGCTGAATTATCTTAAAACACTACTTTCTATCAGTAATAACAACTATACGTAACTTAGTTTCATACACATACACACAGGGTCCCAAACATCTTCATGAAGTTTTAAACTTAACTTATAGTGTAGAAATATAAATCCTGTACAGTTACAGAAAGCATCATTTGAAAGTTTAATTATGTTTCTTTTTCATTTATATATTTCTATAAACTTTGAATTATAAAATTCTAGTTTTGGTCTTGTATGGCATAGTCAATAAAGCAAAAGTAGATGCTTTTCTGGACTCTCTTGCTTTTTTGATGATCCAGCAGATGTTGGCAATTAGATCTCTGGTTTCTCTGCCTTTCATGGGAGGATGGAGAGGGGTTCAGGATGGGGAACATGTGTATCCCTGTGGCGGATACATGTTTGGTATGGCAAAACCAATACAAGAATGTAAAGTAATTAACCTCCAGTTAAAATAAATAAATAAAACCAGCTGGAACATCTGAAAGTTCACAGCTCACATACTGTTGTCATATAGAGTGAAGTAAGTCAGAAACAGAAAAACAAGTATCATTTATTAGTGTGAACTTTCTTTTGATCACCACTTTCTCCTAACAGGAGACAGACTGTGTCTGCATCCACTGTGGAGTGGCTCACTCAGATATCAAAGACAGGTCTACACCCGGCTGCCCACATGCATAAATGCTTGTATCTCAATCTCAACTATCATTCTCACCTCATATGCTTGACTTATAGTTTCCTCATTACTATGCCCCTTCTCTTGTACTTAACATCTGCTTGAGGTGCAGTACATGCAAATTTATTTGTAAAATAAATTTAAAATAAATAAATTAATTTTAAATAAAGTTACAAATGGCTATCCTAGTATTATCCTTTATAACCTAATGCCAATTCCAAACTACCAGTCTCTCCCCAGAGCAGTGTTTGCTCACTAAGAAAATCTGGGTCAACACCTGACCTTAGTTAAGCTGCTTCTCTTTCTTTTATCTGTTTGTCTTCTTTTTTTCCCCCTGAGATGTTAGCCTGCTTGTTTGCAAAAGAATCTGATAGTCTCACAAGGTAACAGTTATTAAACATTGAAATGTTAGCTGTAGCCCAAGCTTGAATGAATTTGACTTTACAAAGACAAGCTGAATTATCTTAAAACACTACTTTCTATCAGTAATAACAACTATACGTAACTTAGTTTCATACACATACACACAGGGTCCCAAACATCTTCATGAAGTTTTAAACTTAACTTATAGTGTAGAAATATAATCCTGTACAGTTACAGAAAGCATCATTTGAAAGTTTAATTATGTTTCTTTTTCATTTATATATTTCTATAAACTTTGAATTATAAAATTCTAGTTTTGGTCTTGTTTGTTTCAGATGCTTGACACCTTCAATCAGAGGATTTGATATGTATTCCATGTAAATGGGAAGACTAGACTCCTAAGAGTTACACAGAGCTTTTCCTATCTGAACTGATATTTGAGCATTGTTTCCATTAGTGGCTCATGAAGTTGTTGCTGGGGTTTTGGTGGTGGCTCAGACAGTAAAGAATCTGTCCTCAATGCAGGAGACCCAAGTTTGATCCCTGGATGGGGAAGATCTCCTGGAGATGGAGTGGCTACCTGCTTCGGTATTCTTGCCTGGAGAATCCCATGGACAGAGGAATCTGGTGGGTTACAGTCCATGGGATCGCAAAGAGTCGGATACAACTGATCAACTAACACTTTCATTTTCAAAAAGTTACTGCTATTTGATAAACCACCAGTGAGAAACATTTCATGCCTTTGATCCAGGAAACACTTGTTGAGAACCTTCTACCTTTTGAGTCTCTGTTACATTACTTAACATTTCTTCATGAGACACTTACAACATCTTTGGAGGTGGATACTGTAACTCCTTTTCTGTAGATGAGAAAACTGGAGGCTAAAGGAGGGGAAGTAACTTTACCTTGAAACCTACAAGCTGTCTGTGCAAACCTGTTCTGATTCCATTTCCTCTGCGTCTGACTCCAAGCTCTCTCATGCCGTTGTGTTCCCACTCCTTTCTGTGTTCCCATTCAAGAGCAAATGTTTCTAAGAGTCCTCATGAAAAAGTATTTGATAGACAGTCTTGGCCAAAATGCAAAGCATTAATGGGCAAACTGTCTCATAGATATAATCTCCCTCATCCATCATAATTAAAGGAATCAAGTGGAATTAGTAGATTCACTGCAAAATACTGAACCTGTCTCAGACTCACACAATGGCCCTGTCACAACCCTGTGCCCTGTAGGATTCAGTGCATTATCTCTTTGACAGGCTAATCCCCATGCTGAGTTCTTTTGATTATAAGGGATCCTGGACAGGATGTTTTCCCATCCAGAAAACCAGCACAACTGGGATGCCAGATGGAGACTTGTCATGAAAACTTGGCCCGGATTCCAAAGCCAACAGTGTGTTGAAATTAGGACATATCATTTACTTAGTTCCTGGCTACACTCTTCACAACTGACAACTGGAGATCACTCATAATATCTTCTGTGAGTGTGGACCTTCATCCAGGAGGATTCCAGGTCATCAGATCAGTCAATAGCAGTCATTCAATTCTGATTGTGTATGTGTGGGATGGGGTGGGGGTGGGGGGTTAGTGTCTAGGTCCCCAGAATCTGTAATGAGGGATGTTGGGGGATACATGTTGATGTATAGCAAAACCAATACAATATTGTAAAGTAATTAACCTGCAATTAAAATAAGTAAATTTATATTTAAAAAGATTTTAAAAATAAAAGAACAAAGGACAAAAAAAGAGAAATACTGGTTTTCTTCAGAGAAGGACTGCTGTACACAGCTCTCCTGTGTGTGCTGACAGAAACTGTACAGCACATCACATTAAAGTGGAAAAAAAAAAAAAAAGACAGCTAGAGTTTCTAACCAGCATTGGAATCAAACAAAACTTATTAATTAAAGATCTAAACCCACTCTTGTAGACATTTCCAGGCACCATATTGCCTGTGTCCACTTTCCTGGGACACAGATAATAACAAACATTTTACTGAATATATTAGTGAGTTAGTATATTGAAGACATTACTATATCCTGGGAGCTTTTCATTATATATATAACAGAAACTTTTATTAACCCTGTTTCATAAATAACAATACTGGGACTCAGATGAATTAGGTAATGAGGCCAGGTGTCAAGCAGTGTAAAATGACAGTTAGGACTGTAAACATGTTTCCAGCTTTGTTATTCTACCTTGGAATCTCCCCATCATGCCCATTTTCCCTTCCCAAAACCTTCTTTATTTCATTCATCTTCCTTTTGGGCTTCTTCTATGAGGATCTTAGTCTAATCTACCTTAAAAGCACAAAAAATGATACCAATGTTTGTGTTAATGATTGGACGCATAAGTCTGCCTCCAAACCACACTTTGGTCAGACAGTTTAATTAGTTCAGTCCTTGCCACGCATCCAGTCATCAGTCCATCACTTTAAAAGCAGGAGAACAGTTTCAGAATTCAGATGATGTATTATTTTAATAATTGAATTTATGTGTGTATATGGAACTTGAAGGAAGACAGCTTGAAAATACATACTCAGTCAGCATTTACTTTATGGAGGGAAGTCCCTGGAGGTGGAATTGGCAACTCACTCTAGTATTCTTGCCTGGAGAATCCCATGGACATAGCAGCCTAGCGGGCTATAGTCCATGGGGTCACAAAAGAGTTGGACATGACTTAGCTAAACGACAATGACAGAGCTAGTAAACCTTATTCTACTCAGATTTATTACACAAAACTAGCTTAGCTCTTTCTCAGAGTAACTGACAACTTTCTTTACACTCCTTTTTAAGAAATGATCTTAAGAAATCATAACTTTGGTTTTGTTCTGTTTGGTAGTTATTTACCTTAGAGTACTTGGTATTTAAAACTCAGGCTCTTTCTTGCCAGCTTCTTCCAATTCACTGCCATCTGTGACTGATTTCAAAGAAGCCACAACATTGCAGAACAAGAGGAATCAGAACTCCATTCACTTCACTTTGGTGAAACCAACCTGCAGCGTTGTCCCTGGTTCATAGTGCACTTGAGAAAAATACAGATAAATGGAGGCATGTTCCAAAGTCAACAGGGAGGTGAGGGGACCTGAAACATTTGTGAAGAGGAATAATAGAAGGAAGCAGAGATGTTTAACCCAAAGAAGGGAAATTGCAGACAGAATAGAATAGCAGTTACCCAATAATCGGAGAATTCTCGTATGAAACAGCCATTTCTGTTAGCTGAGTGAGTGAGTGATAGTCGCTCAATCGTGTCTGACTCTTTGCGACCCCATGGACTTAGCCCGCCAGGCTCTTCTGTCCATGGAATTCTCCAGGCAAGAATACTGGAATGGGTTGCCATTTATGTGTCCATTTCTGCTAGTTATTGGTGTTCATAAGGTAAAATGTACTTCCTCAAAAATGTGTGGGTCCCTGGACCCCTCAGACTCCGCAATTAGCTGAGCACTTAGTGGAAATGATGTTCTAGTCGAGATGCAGAGCCCTTGGTGTGTGCCCCAAGGTCGTCTGGGAAGGCAGGACCTGACCCTCCCTCTGACTCTGGCAGTGGCTGTTAAAAGTGGGCCTCTCTACACCAGAGCAAACAGATTCTGGCAGAAGTCATGCTGCCTGCAGAGAGCAGTGTGATGGGTGGTCTGCCTGGCACAGGTCGACACCTAGCTGGAGCATGGTCATGGGGGAGACAGGAGCCAGGAAGCTCCAAGTTTATAGCTGAACAGTTGTACATCAACATCAGAAACATAATGTCTGAAGCTGGCAGGACTCCCATAGAAGGTGGTCTTCAATGCCAGGGAGGGTGTGGGGGAAAGGGAGCCCTCATATACTGTTGATGGGAATGAAAATTGGTACAGCCACGATGCAGAGCAGTATGGAGGACCCTCAAGAAACTGAAGATAGAACTCCTGTAACAGCCAGCAATACCACTCCTGGGCGTGTGTCCAGAGTATATGAAAGCAGGACCTTGAAGCCATATCTGTACTCCCACACTCACGGCAGCGTTATTCACAATCACCAGAACACAAAAACAACCTAAGTGTCTGTCGACAGGTGAATGGATAGAGCAGATTTGGGAAATGAATATAATGGAATGTTACTCAGCCATGTAAGGAAGGAAATTCTGCCATCTGCAACACTATGGGTGGACTTGAAGGGTATTGTGCTAAGTGAAATGAGCCAGAGAACAAGTACCACATGCTATCACTTGTATGTGGGACCTGTAAAAGGCTGGACTGTGGCTGCTAGGGGCTGGGGGCTGGAGGATCAAGGTCGTGTGGTTCCAATGGCACAAGCTCCCAGCTGTGAGAGGACGAAGTTCTGGGATTTAATGTGCAACAGTGTGCTGTACTTGCAAGTCCCTGAGAGAGTAAATCCTAAATATTTTCACCATGACAGCAACAGCAGCAAGGACACTGTGTGAACTGAAGGATGAGTTAACCAACAAAATACAAATGTAAATATAAAAATCAATTTTAGTTAAAAAATGTACTAATGTGTTCTGAGGTGCCACTGGAGAGGGGACAGCCCCCATGTCCCAAGAAGACGATGAAGATAGAGATTCAAGCACAAATGAGTGTCAGGAACCAGTTTCCGGCCAGGATTTAGTCTCAGATGTAGGAAAATACCCAGTTAGTGGTCGTGCTCAGGTGTAACAGGACTTGTGAGGGGGAAGGTTGGTGACTCTTAGCAGGAGAGAGAGCAGCCTAGGGAAGCAGGGACCAGCTGTGTGTGCATAACCTGAGTGCAGGATTCCTGTCTACACTGCAGGCTCTCCAGGTATTTCCCGATCCTGAAGACCTCTGATTATGTAGTAATATGTGGACTGTTCTGCACTGCGTCTTTCCATTTTTGCATGTACTTGAGATAAATTCAGAAGGGCTTTATCTTCCTCAGTTTTCCTCAGTCATCTCTGACCAGCATGACACTTCTGAAGACAGAAGATTTTGACAGTCTTTTTGACATTCCGTCATTTCAAGATATAAGATTAAAAACAAAAATTTGGAGGGGGTGGAGTTTCAAGTACATAAGACATGTGCTCCTTTAAGGTACCCTCATAGGGTAGCTGAGGCTAGACATGAGCTCCACGTGCCTAGACAGTTAATGCAGGAGGGGTGTGACGAGGTTCAGGAAAGATTGGGGATCATTTCTGTGCAAAGAACCTGGCATTCTAAGAAGCTGAGAACTGAATAGTTTAGGGCATATCAAAATGTTCCCTTGCCAAAACTGCTGCCTTGAAAAGTCCACAACGTCAAATTGGTCACATCAAACTTTCACCTGCACATGCTTCTTCTGAAAAGTACAACTATTTCTGAATTGCTGGCATTTTGCTTATAATTTTCTTAGACTACTTTTTTAATGTTAAAATTTGGAATCCTGGTATAATTATTACATCATTGAGTCAGATAACCTGGTTTCTGTTGTGATCACCGTGACATCAGGAAAAGCCTGCTATTCCTTGCTGATAAAATAGAATAAAATAAATTCCTCATCTTTCTTAAAATGCATCCAAATATTTAAAGCCATCATTCATTATTAGACTCATTTATCATCATTTTAATATAAATTTATTTATTTTAATTAGAGGTTAATTACTTTACAATATTGTATTGGTTTTGCCATACATCAACATGTATCCACCACAGGGATACACATGTTCCCCATCCTGAACCCCCTTCCCTCCTCCCTCCCTGTACCATCCCTCTGGGTCCTCTCAGTGCACCAGCCCCAAGCATCCAGTATCATGCATTGAACCTGGGCTGGCGACTCGTTTCATATATGATATTATAGATGTTTCAATGCCATTCTCCCAAATCATCCCACCCTCTCCCTCTCCCACAGAGTCCAAAACACTGTTCCATACATCTGTGTCTTTTTTGCTGTCTCGCATACAGGGTTATCATTTCCATCTTTCTAAATTTCATATATATGTGTTAGTATACTGTATCGGTGTTTTTCTTTCTGGCTTACTTCACTCTGTATAATAGGCTCCAGTTTCATCCACCTCATTAGAACTGATTCTAATGTATTCTTTTTAATGGCTGAGTAATACTCCATTGTGTATATGTACCACAGCTTTCTTATCTATTCATCTGCTGATGTACATCTAGGTTGCTTTCATACCCTGGCTATTATAAACATTGCTGCGATGAACATAGGGGTACACGTGTCTCTTTCAATTCTGGTTTCCTCGGTGTGTATGCCCAGCAGTGGACATTTATCATCATTTTATTGTCCTGAAAATACTGTATTATTTCTTTGAATGCCCTTTTATGTAACCAGGTCAAAAGTTTACACCCAGGGGAACAATTATACCTTGCACAAATAATCCAGTAATGCGCATTTGTTGCATGTATCCTCATAATGACGATGATTTAGTCTATAAATAACGCACAGATTTCTTAAAGTCAAATACTCAACAGAAGAGTATGATGATTATTTCTTGCTGCTTTAACTTTCCCTTGTGTTAATTTTCCTTTTCTTGTTTTAACCATCTGTGAGCTATACTTCTGAAAAGAAGAAGTTTTCTAGTTTCCAAGTAGATGTCCTGGGAACTCACACACACTGGCGCAGAGTGGGTCTGCCTGCTGCCTGTACGTGTAGTCGTTGATGCTGGTCCTGCACCAGAGGCAGAGTTCTGAGTGCCTGACCCTTGTCCTCCTAATCATCGCCATACATCTTAGAGAAAATTTAGGGGTAATTTAAATATGTATCACTTCTGTGGTTAGACTTCCAATTTTTTATGTAACCATGGAAAGCATAGCAAGAAATTCTGGGAAACAAACAGAGATAGATTCTTAACATTTTCCTCTTTCTGTTCTATCCTAGTCTTTATGGTATATTTACATCTACATGTGGGAAATACTGTGAGAATATGACTGCCTGTTCCTTCATCATTTAGTATGTTAAATAAACAAACTTGAGGTAGAGTCAATTGTTCAAGAAGTAGCTACCCACTAAAGTTAGATTGATTTTACTTTAAGTGTAATAAGTCTGCTGTAACAGTAACAAGCAAATTTAAACAAAATACTCTAAAGTATACTTGCTATATTAACCCACAAAAGAGTAATATTTAGCCTAAATGTAAGCCAAAAGCCACCTCGCTGGTTCACTAAATACAGAATAATAAAAGCTGGAAGAAGATCAAAGAAACTGCCCTAGGTACCTGTCATGAACCTGATTCTCTAAGAAACATGCCTCTTTCTTTTCCTCCCACTCTTCTGAGTATTTGTTCAATAATACTTTCTGTCGAGCAGACTCTGGGATTAGGCTGGAATTCTTCTGCAGCCTCAGATTTTTACTGAGACAGAGCCTTGAAAATTGTGTTCTAACTGATAAGAATTTAGAACAGCTGTTATGAAGAAATTCAATAAACTACAAGAAAAGATAATTCATTATGAGCCTACTAGGAGAAATTTTACTCTCTTTCCTTCTGCCAAAATAGGAAGTTCCCCTTAAAGAGTAAAACACAAAACAAGACAAACCAAGAACAATAGCAAAGCAAAGGAACCCAGGACTCCAGTGAGGCATGCAAGCTTCTTGAAGTTCCTTCAGTATTTTCAGCCCCAAGTAGATTTTCTGCAAAGATCTGATGGATAGAATGGGTGGATAGATCAACGGACAGATGGAGAGACAGGTGGATGGATGAACAGATGGGAAAGAAACTGATCATTACTACTGACCAGTGAATGGCTTTATCCAGAACTGTAACCTCAGTACCTCTCCCTTCCCTTAATTTCCAGAAGAAATTCTGAGCAGAACTGTGTCTTAATCTCCCGGGACATGTGTTGTCATGTTAGCCTGTTACTGGAATCAGGTGCTGAGATTTTAAAATCATTTCTTATTTTAAGATAAAACAGAGTCAGAGACATCTCTGAATGATGTCTCTTGGCTAATTTACTTTCCAATACGATATTTGTCATGAGTGAGAAAGGCCGTTTGTAGAACGGCCTTTTCTTCGGAAGTGAACCCGAAGGGAGTGTGGCATCTCTGGCCATGCTCTGACTTGTGAGTCTCAGCGAAAGCACAATGCTGGGAGTTACTGCTCTGAAACAGCAGTCAGCGCTGATGTCCATCAAATTCCCTGTGCCAGCCAGTTTTCCAAGAGCTCAGCATGAAGGATTTCACTTCCTATTCTTGAGATCTCACTTAGGCACTATTAACCCTGTTTTACAACCCAGTGTGGTTGAGTAACCAGACCAAGGTCACACAGTCAGGACCTGGAGCCAAGCTCTCCAGCACCAGAGGCTTCACTTTATCAGGAGAGACATGTTTCATTTCCTGATTTGTGCAAAAACGAGGAGGTCTGCATTCAAAGCTCCCCTAATGAAATGCTCTTCTTTACTACCATCTCGGTTGAGTATTCAGATTGTGTATTCTGTGACCAAAATTGAAAAAAAAAAATCTTGAAATCGGCATCCTTATGTTACCTCAAGTCATTTTTATAGAGAGTCAGTCATTCATTCATACAGGTTTTGATAAATCCTATGTACTCCTTGTAGACTTAACCATTTCTTCTACTAAAACAAAATCAGAAAGACATCTGTGACCGTTCTGCATTGTCTCCAGAAATGACAGAACTCACAGGTTTCTTGAGATCCTTACATGCTTAGAGGTAGAATCTCCTTTCCTATTGAAATCGGCATCCTTATGTTACCTCAAGTCATTTTTATAGAGAGTCAGTCATTCATTCATACAGGTTTTGATAAATCCTATGTACTCCTTGTAGACTTAACCATTTCTTCTACTAAAACAAAATCAGAAAGACATCTGTGACCGTTCTGCATTGTCTCCAGAAATGACAGAACTCACAGGTTTCTTGAGATCCTTACACACTTAGAGGTAGAATCTCCTTTCCTTTTCATCTAAATCTTCCTAGAATTATAATAGCTTTCAATTTCTCTTAAAGGGATCAAATTTTCATCCTCTATTGATCGTTTATATACAGATAATTTTTCTATTCATCTTTTCTCTCTGGCATCAATATTATTAAACCTAAAATAAAATGTACCAACTGGAGGTGATACTTAAAACTTTAATGGACTTTTGTTGTTGTTTATGCTTAATTGGAGCTTGTAAGTTATGCTCTTCAGCTCAGGTAATTTTAAAATGATCGTAGTTTATGGTTCTATGTTATATCCACCACAAAAATAATATGCCCTCCCTGAAGTATAGCATCATTTTTTTTTATTTTTTATTAAATAAATTTATTTATTTTAATTGGAGGTTAATTAGTTTACAATATTGTATTGGTTTTGCCATACATCAACATGAATCCGCCACAGGTATACATGTGTTCCCCATCCTGAACCCCCTCCCTCCTTTTGCAAAAACAACCTCAAACTCCACTAAATAAAGCACTTCTGTGGGTACCTGCACAGTTTGGATGAGACTTCCTTTGACTCCATCTGAAATCTTATCCTAATACAATCTTCCTTCCTTTTATGGACAGGAAAAGAACAGAAATGCTTACAAGGTATTTCTCCTTCCAGATATCAGATGTGATTTATTACTGAGTAAGCAGCCGGCACAATGGCTTTAACTGGCTTAGAAAAGCCTTGCTGTTCTTTCTCCTTAATCATATTAGTAGCCATTTGGGGATTTAATTACATTTCCCAAGTATCTAAGTACATTACATAATAAGACATTAGCTGCTCTGTTGTGTCCGACGCTGCGACCCCATGGGCTGTAGCCTGCCAGGCTCCACTGTCCATGGAATTCTCCAGGCAGGAATTCCATTCTCCAGAGGATCTTCCCAACCCAGGGATCAAAGCTGGGTCTTTGGCATTGCAGGTGGATTCTTTACCATCTGAGACATCTGGGATGTATATATTCTTCATGAAGCTTCCATAACAGTCAGTGAGTGTATTGATAGCATGATGGTACAGAAGACAGTTTAAACCATGACACTCGGTGATGTATCAGTATCAGTTCGTTTCACTCTCTCAGTCATGTCTGACTCTTTGTGACGCCATGGGCTGCAGCATAGCCAGGCTTCCCTGTCCATCACCAATTACCAGAGTTTACTCAAACTCATATCCATCGAATTGGTGATGCCATCCAACCACCTCATCCTCTGTCATTCTCTTCTCTTCCTGCCTTCAATCTTTTCCAGCATTGGTGATGTATAGACTCTGAAAATGTATCTTTGGATTAAAGCTCCTCATTTTACACGTTCAGTTCAGTTCAGTATTTTATACTAGCCAAACTGACCTAGAGATTCAATTCAATCCCTATCAAAATTTCAATGACAATTTTCATAGAAATAGAAAAAAACAATCTTACAATTCATATGAAACTTCAAAGGAATACAAACAACAAAAGCAATCTTGAGAAAGAATAACAAAACTGAAAGCATCATGTTCCCTGATTTCAAACCATATTACAAAGCTATAGTAATCCAAACAGAATTGTGCTGGCATTAAAACAGACTTATAAACCAGTGGAATAGACAAAGATTGCAGAAAAACACCACCAAAAACAACATAGCTACAACTAACTGTACAGTTCTTCTACAAGGGCTCTATGAATACAAAATGAGAAAGTATAGTCTCTTCAGTAAACAGAACTGGGAAAACTGTATATCTATATGGAAAGCAATAAACTTGTACCCTCTTTTTACCATGTACAAAATTCAACCTAAAATGAATTAAAGATTTATATGCAGTCCTGAAATAGTGAAATTTTAAGAAGAAAACACAGAGAAAATGCACCTTAACACTAATCCACAATGAAATATTACCTTATACCTTTTTAGATGGCTATTGTTAAAAAAAAATGATAACAAGTGTTGGTGAGGATGTGGATAAAAGGGAATCTTGCACACTGTTGTTGGGAATGTGAATTTGTGCAGTCATTATGGAAAACATTATGGAGGTTTAAAAATATAAATATAAATAGTTCTATTTAAAAATAGAAATTGTACCCTCTTTTTACCATGTACAAAATTCAACCTAAAATGAATTAAAGATTTATATGCAGTCCTGAAATAGTGAAATTTTAAGAAGAAAACACAGAGAAAATGCACCTTAACACTAATCCACAATGAAATATTACCTTATACCTTTTTAGATGGCTATTGTTAAAAAAAAATGATAACAAGTGTTGGTGAGGATGTGGATAAAAGGGAATCTTGCACACTGTTGTTGGGAATGTGAATTTGTGCAGTCATTATGGAAAACATTATGGAGGTTTAAAAATATAAATATAAATAGTTCTATTTAAAAATAGAACTACCATATGATCTAGCAATCCAACTTGTAGGTATTTATCCAAATGAACTAAAGTCAAATTCTTGGAGAAATATCTGTATTACCAAGTTCATTGCAGCATATCCAAAATAACCAAGATATGGAAGTAACCTGTTTAAATATATATAATGGAATATATATTTGGAAATTGTATATCCTAAATATACATATAATGAAATATATGTTAATATATATAATAGAATATTATTAGCTTTAAAGAAGAAAATCTTCCCATTTTAATAACATGAATGGACTTGGAGGATAATTATGCTAAGTGAAATAAGCCAGACACAGAAAGACGAGTATTAAATGATTTAATTTATAAGTGGAACGAAAAGTAGTCAAACTAGAGAAGCAGAGCACAGAACAGCGATTATCATGAGTCATGTAGAGGAGGAAATGAGCAGGTGATGGTCAAAGGGTACAGTGTTTCCATTATTCAAAACAAATTAATTCTGTAGATCTACTATGAAGATTAGTGAGTATAACTAATAATCCTGTATTGTATACTTAAAAGAGGTAGAAATTGTGTTCTTACCACAAACACACAAACACATGCAAATACACACACAAATAGTTAAAGTAAAGGGGAGGGGGATAGAAAATTTGAGAGGTGATGGGATACATCTATGGCCTTGTGGTGGTGAAAGTTCCAAGGGTATATTTGTATTTGTGTGTTTGCTCAGTCTTGTCCAACTCTTGTGAGTCCACCAGACTCCTCTGTCCATAGAATTAACTAGGCAAGAATACTGAAGTGGGTTGGTTGCCCTTTTCTCCTCCAGGGAATCTTTCGGACCCAGGGATATGCATTTCCTGTATCTCCTACATTGTCAGGCAGATTCTTTACCACTGAGCCACCTGGGAAGCCCAGGTAAGTGTATATACACACTTGCTGAAGCTGAAACTCCAGTACTTTGGCCACCTCATGTGAAGAGTTGACTCATTGGAAAAGACTCTGATGCTGAGAGGGACTGGGGGCAGGAGAAGAAGGGGACGACAGAGGATGAGATGGCTGGATGCCATCACTGACTCAACGGACATGAATCTGAGTGAACTCCGGGAGTTGGTGATGGACAGGGAGGCCTGGTGTGCTGCGATTCATGGGGTCGCAAAGAGTTGGACACGACTGAGTGACTGAAGTGAAGTGAAGTGATGTCGCTCGGTCGTGTCCGACCCTCAGTGACCCTATGGATCGCAGCCTTCTAGGCTCCTCCGGCCATGGGATTTTCCAGGCAAGAGTGCTGGAGTGGATTGCCATTTCCTTCTCCAGGGGATCTTCCTGACCCAGGAATCGAACCCAGGTATCCTGCACTCCAGGCAGACGCTTTCCCGCCTGAGCCACCAGGGAAGCCCGAGTGACTGAAATGAACTGAACTGAACTGAACTGAACTGAACTGAACTGAATTGAACTGAAGCATCAAGTTGTATGCATTAAATGAATGGCTTTTTATATATCAATATTAAACCTCAATTAAGTGCTAGAAAATGAAAGGCAAAAATCCCGACATATTTCATTCATGTAGAAATGTTTAGGTGGAAAATAGCTATATGAAATAATTCTGTTTTCATCTAAGGGCTGTCAAAAGTTCTAATACTTTTGTTATCCATGTTTCTGGCTTTCCTTTCTTATGACACATCATACTGAAATAGATGAAGAAAAAGAAAATCCTAAGAAAGTTTCAACAAACTCACTCCAATTCAATAAACAGAAGTATACAATAAACTAATTCAACAAACATGCATTTGTGTTTAACCCGTGCGAAACACAACACTAGAGATGTTTTTAAATGAGGTTCTGAGTGTATTTTCTTACTTTACTAACTCACAGGATCAACAAAATATAGACTATACAAACTGTGAAAGTAGCAGGCTGCCAGACTGACTGAATTCAGAAAGATATTATATTTGTTACTATGAGAACATTCACATTATTTTGCATGCAAACAGATATGAATTAGAAAGGCATTAATTTCATAGAAACGAGGTTAAAATGTGAACATAATACAAATTGAAGATCACCACCATTTTCTATGAAGGTATACAGACAGTAGCTATAGTTAACAAATCAGGCACTTGAAGGCTTAAGATTTTTTAACTGAAAAAAATAAATGTGTGAGAATAATTAATTTTGTATAGAAAGAGCCAAAATCTTGCACTCCTCTTTTTACACTTTTGTATACCAAAAT